>JAGFPH010009908.1:5500-23060 GCA_018207615.1 Philaenus spumarius | reverse complement strand
GATAATAGACTAAAGGCTAGGACAGTGAGTATTAAATATTTTATTTATGCTGAAAATAGCAGAAAAGTTTTTGTTTGTAAAAAAGCCTTCATGTGTATCTTTGTGGTAAAAAAAGATAGAGTTGCAAACCTTGGGAAAAAATTCCAAAAACATGGCAAACTCCCTCCAGAAACTCGTGGAGGAGATCACTGTTCTAGGATTCAGCTTCCTCGCAAAGTCGCTGTCAGACAATTCATTGAATCTCTTCAGTGTGTTGAAAGCCACTACTGTCGTAATAAAAGTGAAAGAAAGTATCTTCCATGCACATTATCAATTAAAAAACTCTGGAGGATGTATAATGCAAAGTGTAATGATGTTAATATGAGGGTCAAAGATTGTTTTTTCAGACATATTTTTAATAGTGAATACAATTTAGGTTTTGGAACGCCCTTGACAGATGCATGCTCAACCTGTTTGTCCCTTAAAGAACAGTTAAAACTAGAAACCGATCCCGAAAAAAGGAATGACATTATTATTAAAAAAAGAGTGCACTCATTGAAAGCCTCTGCATTTTACACTTTGTTAAAAGACAAATCAGAAGAAGTTTTCATTTTAAGTTTTGACTGCGAAAAAAATTTGCCCTTGCCTAAGGTTCCGGACCAAAAGGCGTACTATAGCCGCCAGTTGTATATTTACAACCTTTGCATTGTACAGGGTCACTCTAAAAGTAATTTGACTTGGGACAATGTATTTATTTATACCTGGCCCGAATACGAACGTCCAAAAAGTTCAAATGAATTAGCTTTATGTGTTTGGCATAGATTAAATAGTATAGAATTTCCCCCCTCAATTGAGACTGTACGTCTTTGTGCAGATGGTTGTGGGGGGCAAAATAAAAATACTACCATGATGGGGATGTTAATGAAGTGGTTTGAAACAGCTCCTGATCACATTAAGAACATTTAAATGATATTCCCAGTGGTAGGCCACAGTTACTTGCCGCCTGACCGAGTGTTCGGAAATATAGAAAAAGAAGTTTAAAAAATGACACTTTAATAACACCCAAAGAATATTATGATATATTTGAAAAATTTGGTACTGTGATCATTATTTCCAACCCAGAATTTTGTGTTTGATTGGCGTGAGTCAACTGCTAAGTGTTTCAAAAAACCTGCTAATTGGCATTTTAAATTTAATATTTCTAAAAGGTTCATTATAACCCGTAACCAAGTTAAGACGGTATCAATAAGAGGAGAGCAAACTTATCGATCAGATATTGGAACAAATAAATCCATACTAAAACATGGAAAGAAACTATCATCCTTGAATCCTGAAGTTATTCCATCTGGAAACTGTACTAGAGTAAAATGAGAGAAGATGAATGACGTGAAACAACTCCTAGAAACTCACTATGGAAATACTTGGGATCAAATGCCCGAACTTAAATTTTATAAAGACATTTTCAATATTGTAAATAATGAGTCACTACAAAATGTAGATAATGAAAAAAATACTGATTTGTGTTCGCCTCCTTATGAGGAAAATATCTTGTGTATTTAAATACCATCAGAAAATCAAATGTTTCTTTTGTTTTATAAGTACAGATTCTAAAAAAACTATTTTGTATTTTTACTATCAAAATTAAAAGTTTTTTAATGTGTTAAAAAGAGTTTTTATTTCCAAAATTCAGAAGCAAAAACCGACATTTGGATCAAGGTGAGATGCAAAAACCGATATTTACCAAGGTGAGATGCAAAAACCGATATCTGTTTATTTAAAAGTTAATTTACAACTTTGTTTATTATTTCTCAATTCCAGGCTTTGTTTTAACAGGGAAAAAATGTACACAGCTTTATGTGAAAAAAAAATACATTAAAAAAATAATGATGACTTAAGTTGTGTCAGTTTTTTCCAATTCCTGAAAAATCTACTATGATGGAGATATCTGTTTTTGCTTCTAAACGCCTCTTTGCCTCCCCGCTGGATCTGCGCCTGATTTATCTAGGCCTACCTAACTATGTTGACGGGAATTTTTAACTCGGTAAATGTATACAATAATAAGGATTATAAAACTGTACGCCTATTTGTTAAAAAGATTTATTTACATACGTTATTATATATTTAAATAAAGATACAAAATATTATCTTTTAATTGCTTTTTATTTTATATTGATAGATCAAATGATTTGGAAGTTATTAATATTACAAAACTTATATTTATTAAAGTTGTAAACATAACCCCAAAGGAATAATTTAAGTTCTGAATTGTTTTCAGTAAAAACAAAAAAAATTGTTTCAAGCAACAACGTTTTTGCTTAAAGCAGTTTTGCTGGATATGTAAACACTCGGACTAAACAAAAATGTTTCTACGTTAAGCAGAATGTTTTCGCTTAAAACAAAAACGTTTTTGCTTAAAGCAGCTTTGCTGGATAAGTGTGCGGCCGGCCTTAAACTTCTTCCTAAACCTAATATTAACGGAGATACTGCTGATCAAAGTTAGAGAGATTTTCTCAAAATGGCAAAAATCTAACTTCTAATTATCAATTACCAACAGTTCTACGGTAATTATGGTAATCACTCATCAATATCGACATGTTGAAACACGCGGGGGGGGGGGGGGGGTCCTCTGAGTGGTGCAGATCTCTTTAACCCTACAACCGGAAGACTACACTATAGTGCAGTCACTCCGTGCCGCGACAATACATTTGTAAAACGTGATTGTATGGAATATTTCAACCATTAAAAATCTTCCAATCTCAAAAAAAACTAATACCATTGGAAAGGTAATGTTTCAATCTTTAATTTTTGTATTTACAATTTCCTTCTAAAACGTATATTTGCTTAGTTGTGTAATCATCATTTAGACATTTTACTTTTCTAAACCGCTGACGCGCGTGACAAAACTCGGTGAAACAAATCACTTTTTGTCACATTTCTAAATCTTATAATGGTTAGAGAAACCTGTTTTAAACAGAATAACTGTATCCATTGAATTCGTAAACATCTGGTCTTGAAAAATCTGCCTTTCAAATTTTCGTCTCCCTTATAATTTCTATGTTATGCCAGAGCAGTTCGCAGGCATAGCCTTGCTCACACAGCAATAGGTGGACTAATCATTGATCTTTTGCGGGTTGGAAGAAGGAGAGCTGTTTGCACTGGACACCATTATTTATGCTTCTTACAATTCGAAAATTGATGCAAAGGACCCTTCACTAAAAAGTCTGACGAAAAGCTGTCCAGTCTTCTGAAGACTATTGAGTACCAACTGCAGCACTTTGGATTCAATATTTCCCAATGTGCACTCTCAAGAAGAACTTCATCAGAGCTGTAAGGACAGATGACTGGAAACTACACCCACAGAAAATGCAATATCATTGATGGAGGGTTCCTGCTGCAAAGGGTGGTTTGGACGAAGTCAAGCGAAGCAACATTCCAGGTATTCTGCCAAAACTACGTGGACTACATCAAAAGGCACTTTGGGAGCAATGCCATAGTGGTTTTTGATGGTTATCCTAGTGGGATAAGCTACCAAAGCACCACGGCATTAGAACGTTATCAGCGTTCCTTGCTGAACCCCTCTACTAAGTTTGTGTTCTCTAAGGCAACAGCAGTCAGCACCATCACGCAGGACAAAATTTCTCTCCAACGACACAAACAAGATAAATTTCATAACGATGCTTAAGGGTGAACTGGAAGCCAAGGGGATCCACGTCAAGCAGGCAGTAGAAGACGCTGATGTGCTGATCGTACAGACTGGTGTCTCAGTTGCCGAGGATTACGACAGTGTTGTCATTACAGGGGCGGACATTGATCTTCTGGTGCTGCTGAATGCTTTGGGGTTTTCAAAGAAAAACGGCTACTTCCAAAAGAGAGGGAAGGGTAACACCCCAACCGTCCTTTATTCTTCCCACTCTTTCAAACACGGGCCACAGGACATACTGTTCCTGCACGCGATAAGTGGCTGCGACACCACTTCAGCACCCTTTGGAATTTTGAAGAAGGTGATACAGACGTATCAGAAGAACATTGGCCTCTCCGAGATGTTGGAGATTTTCAAGGACACCGAGGCAGCTCCAGCTCAAATTGCTGATGTTGGAGAGAAGTTCTTGGTGAAACTGTATGGCGGGAACATTGGACGTGGCAACCTCGATGACCTGAGATACTGCATTTTCACCACTGTCGTGGCAAAGCCGAGCTGCCAACTTTCCAGACTGCCACGAACCAGAGATGCCGCTAAGTACCATTCATTCAGGACTTAACAACAAGTCCAGCCGTGGTTGGGAAACCAAGGGGTCTACGAGAAGTTGCCATCTGCTTGGGGATGGTAAATTACCAAACAAGGTGCATATTATTATTCTAGTCATCCTAAAGAAGTACATTTTTCATTCTTAAAATCCCCCTCATTATTATTCAATCTTGTATCAAAATCACCAGAGTTAATTGAGTGATTCATAGACCCCGACAACTTTGAAATGACTACGACGACAACGATTACGAGGATGGTGCAGGAGCCCCCAAGCGCTCCAAATTGTTGGTGGCCTCATGAAGTTTTTACACATAAATTGTACATACTGCCATTATTTTTATATCAATTATATTCTTTAATTAATTCTTGGTTGTTATTAATTGATTTCAACAACATGATCTATGTTTATTGAGGTTCAAGATTATGGGTTGGCAGTAATTACATACAGTAGTAGGGTGATAACCTGCCACGATAACATTGAAATAACTACACTTCACAAAAAGAGGCACTTGGTCAGCGGATTCCCCCCTTCGTATTCCAGCATGTCGATATTGATGAGTAATTACCAAAATTACCATAGAACTGATGGTAATTGATTAGAGGGCCAAAAACGAAGGTTTTGGCCAATTTTTGCCATTTTGAGAAAATCTCTCTAACTTTGATCGGTATACAGTTATTCTGTTCAAAACAGGTTTGTCTAACCATTATACGATTTAGAAATGTGACAAAAAGTAATTTGTTTCACCGAGTTTTGTCACACGCATCAGCGGTTTGGAAAAGTAAAATTTCTAAACGATGATTTCACAAGCAAATATATGTTTTAGAAAGAAATTGTAAATACAAAAATTAAAGTTTGAAACATTACCTTTCCAATTTGTTTTTTTTTAAGTTGGAAGATTTTTAGTGGTTGAAATATTCCATACAATCACATGTTACAAATGTATTGTCGCGGCACGGAGTGACTGCACTATAGTGTAGTGTGTCCGGTTGTAGGGTTAAAGAGGTCTGCATCACTCAGAGGAACCCCCCGCGTGTTCCAACATGTCGATATTGATGAGTGATTACCATAATTACCGTAGAACTGATGGTAATTGGTAGTTAGAGGGCCAAAAACGAAGGTTTTGGCCAATTTTTGCCATTTTGAGAAAATCTCTCTAACTTTGATCGGCTGTATCTCGGTTAATATTAGGGTTAGAAAGAAGTTTAAGGATACAAAATTGTAGTAAATTTACTGCTCTACAACTTTAAAAATAAATGTTTTGGTCGAAAACCTCTTAGTTTAGGAGTTATAAGCAAAAAACCGACAAAAGTCCGAAATTTTTGAAGTTTTTCGGCCCCCCAAAATTAGCACGGTGTCCTCGAGTTGGAAAACTAGACAGAGTCATCCCATAGCACCCCGAACAACCTGTAAAAGTTCCATTAACTTCGGAATTTTTTCCAGGTACAGTGTACATATCTACTGGACTACATAAGTAACAACTAAGTAATGTAAATCTACAATATTAATATATATATATATATATATATATATACATCTCGCAAACATTTTGGCGTCCTTACATAAGCTAAACAATTTGGCATCCACCAGAAGGAGTGGAGTATATTAAATTTTTACAATGTATGTAATAGGTTTAAGATGGTTCTAAACTGGTATATGACTTTAATTTAGCTTAAAAGTCGTAAACAAGGAACTTACTTTATTGCTATAATTTTGAAGTCATTTCAATCTATATGTCTTTTGGAGTCTACTTATACGTTTGTTTATTCACGCGATCTTTTGGCATCCGAAATGCATATTTAATTTACTTTAAAATCATTAAGGAGTCTTGCAGTGTTGCCAGCTTGTGTCACAAAGTCAGGTATAAAAGGGTCTGTAGAAGTAAACACAATTATGCCTTTATTTCATAGCTCTGCTCTTTGGCCCTGCTTTTTCTTGCTAAAAGCTTAAGGCCGTATTTACAGCAATTCAAGTTCAAGATAATTTCCACATACGTTTGGTCATTATTTGCTATGCTATTGTCGACAATATCCTTCAACATTTTGTTACTTACACTATGCGGAATGTGATTAGGGTTCCGTACCTTGAAAAAAATGCAACTCTTAAATGATCACACATGTGGTTGTTCGTAAAAGTCAATTTTCTACTGATTGGAAAAAGGTATCAATTTAAAATTCTATATATTTATAAAGTATGTTAAGCCACATACATTCCAATTATAAAAATTAATTAATATTTTATCTTTCATTTTAGAAAAAATTTGTTTGGCATCCAGCCAACAAATAAATGTTGTATGCTAATGTTTTGCACAGTCAAGTTTGAAATGTTGGTTATTTTAAGATTTCGATTTATGTTTTAAATAATAATAAATTATGATCAACAAGAATGTGTCATGTTTTGTTTTAAAGATGTCTTTAATAATGATGCTAAAACCCCATTCCCTCTTTCTGTTTTCAAAAGTAGTACAACTAGATGTTCGAAAACCCTGTGGTTTTTCGATATTTGGGAGTATTTAAAATGTTTGAGTTACAGCCATTTTGATATTTCAAAATTGATTTTGAGTGGATCAACCAAATATCATTGTTGGCATATCGTTTGAAAGCTTATTTAATTCTGAATTTAAAAAAATGAATATGGAAAAAATAGTACAGAAAATGGGGCAAAATTGGAAAACAAGATTCGTTGTTTTTTGGCCGCCATTTTTATTCGGTTAAAGATATGGATGTGCAAATTTAACCGTTTATTTTTTTTGAAATTCTATATCTTAATGATGTATCACAAGACCACCTTCCCATAAAAAAACAAATTTACATTCAAAATGGCAGATCCAAGATGGCGGATAAACTGTTTGAAACCTTAATAAATTAGTATTTTTACATGGAGTAGGTTCTTCAATCACATCTACCTTAAAATGTTCCTTGTTTACGAAATATTAAACCGTTTCAAGAATTTCCGAACGCCCGGTATATAAAATAAAAAAGAATGCTTGAATGGCTGATTCATAATAAACGAAGGCCTACACCTAAAAAATATGTTAGCTAGAAACGTAAAATTTCCAGGGTATCTTCACACCACTAATGTAGAGGTGCACTTAGAAAGGATTTTGCAAAATATTGAATTTAAGGGTTGAAAATGGTTAAAATACTGTTGTTAATTCTCAGCCCTAAAACAGGTGAAATAATTAATTTTGATCAAAAGCTGCTTATCAACACAAATCTAAGTGTGGGCTATACTGAACCAACACGTTTTTTGAATGCATTTACATTCATTACCATTGTAACCAACTTACCAAATTTAGAATTAGTTAATTATTATTTTTCAAAACAACTTTTTTTGGTTAGATTAACAAAATAGAAACAAACGCAAAGGAAAAAATCAATGAAAAGGCTTACGATATTATAATTTAAACATCTGTTGTTACATAACATAAATAAAACAGCTGGTTGGGATTAAAACTTTACCACAATTTTAGGTTATTCTTATACTTACTTATCCAAAACACATTTCTTAAAAACCATTTACATTATTTATTACAATAACAACCAACTTGACAAATTTAGTTGTCGGTAGATACTTTTTACAACCTAGTTATTTTTTAGATTGTGTAATAGCAAACTCAAACGAAAAAGACACACATTCAAACATTTAAACATAAACTTCACATTATTTGGTTATCATTTGAAAATTTAATCCTTCGAGCAATACAGATTTCTAGTTTATTGAAAATGATAATTATTTGTACTCTAATGACATAATTAGGTATATCGGTATAGATTATCTTTATTATTTCTTATCACTCACACTAACCAAGAGATTTATTTTATAAAACCATGGACGATGAACTAGACGAAGAAAAAGTCAGATTATATGACATCTATTTTACATAAAGGTTGATAATAAATGTTGATATCAGTAAAAAGACACCAATAAGAAAAAGTATAGGAGTAGAGAAACGAAATAAAAAATTGTATTTTGAAATTAAAGTGTAAAAAATGTATTACATAAAAAAATAAAACTCAACACTTAGCACATATAAAGTATCTTCGAAAGTATTCATAAAGTATCATAAAGATTCGAATGATAATTATATTGACGTTCAAAGAGATTGAACCAACGGTAACGCTTTTAACACTAACAAAACATTGTACACACAAACAAATAACATTTATTTTGTTTTCTGCTGTCCAAGAACATGTCAATATGGCTGTGGAATAGAATGATGAGTAAGACCTCGAGGTAATATTTCACACTCATGTTAGCAAGCAGTAAAGTCAGTTGACATCTCTTAATATTTTGCAGACTTTTATTGCCATAATTTTGAGATAGATTTTATACACAATTTTTTATGCATGACAACTTAAAAACTAAACAACAAATATGGTTTTTGTTAATTATCAGCTGTTTATTCTCATTGTTGCAAATTGTTGTTTATTGAAAGCCCTCTTTATTATGGTACATATTGCACTAGCAAAGAAACGTCAAATTCTTTGATCAAAGAAATTTGACGATTCTTTGACGAAATAATTCGTTCATCAAACTTTGACGAATCTTTGACATGTTGTAATCTTTGACAAAGATTTTCAAAAAATAATACGAATAAAGTACTAAAATAATATAGTACGCATTTTTTAGGTAACCTCCTAACCTCAAAATAATATACGGTTTTTCTGTTTTCACTATATATTCTTTCTGTTCCTTTACTTTTATATTTTTAATACGATGGCAAAATTGACATGGAGTGTTGAAGCTGTGAAAACTTTAATTTTACATTATGAAAAAGAATATTGTTTGTGGAACATTCACACGAATGCCAATAAAAATCGCGATGAAAGGCAAAAACGTTCAGAAGAAATTACAAAAAATAATGTTTTGCAGTCTGTAATCTGCAATATTGGGGTCGGCAGTATTAATAGCAGTATAGCCTAAGTTTATGTTTTTTTTTTGTAAAACATTAGACTTTCATTATGTTTACTTTATTGTAAAAGTGTATTTACAATTTTTTGTAAGATTAGTTTTAAAAATCTTAACCCCTTCTTATATGAATTACGATCTTTCAACTGTAATTTTGTAATAATAGTAATAAAATAATAAAAATATTAGAATAAACCGAAACATAACCCCAAAATATATCTGCTTCACCGGAACATCCGAGGAAATTGGTTAAGGCCAAGTCGTCAAAAAAAGTAACCCTGACCGACTCCGCAGCAAAGCTGCTGCCAGATTTTGCTAAAGCCAACGGCCCTTTTCAAGACCCAATTGGCAATAATTCAACCGACTTATCAACTGAAGGCCCTTTAAGGGGATTCCCTACTGAAAAATTACCATTTTCCAAAAAAAAACAAAATATTTTTTTCTTTTTTTCCTGGTTCCTATAGTTTATAAGGTTTAAGAAAAACATAATATATGCCACAAAATTTCTTTATATCAGTCTGAAAAATTTATTCAAAGCGAGCGTGCACCTACTTTTGGTCGAGTTGAACTTCTTTATGTTTGCTATTTGGACTAAAAAGATTGTTTATGTTTTTAAAGTAATTGCAAAGAAGGACAAAAATGTTTATTATTAGGCTTTGAAAGCATCCAATATGTAAGTAAAACATATCTTGACTACAAATACTGTTTGTGCAAGTTATTCCCCTCTATGGCTGCTAGAATAACTAATGGAATCTTTAAACGCGATTTCCCGCAACTTTTCACTATTGATATTTTTTACACAAAAGTTCTTATAACTTTTTAACTGCTAAAGCTACAGTGATGAAATTTTTACTACATCTTTAGTAGGTAATAATGCAACTTTTTGGGTATTTTTATTCCTCTAGGACAAATACAAGAGTATTTTTTTTTAAATGTGTAAATCACAAATTTGTTTTTTTATATATATATTTTTTGTAAGGTCATAACTACTAAACTTTTAGTGGTAAGAATACGACTATACCCAAAACATGTAGTGCTTTTTATATACTTTAAAACATGATATCAAACATCCAAATTGGTTCAGTAGTAAAAAAGTTATAAGAGATTTAAAAAAACATATTTTTTGACTAAAAAAACGAAAAAAACTCAAAAAGGTATGTAAAATATATTTGTTTGCAAATTCCTATGAGTGTAAACAACTTTTTAGGTTCTAATGAATGTAAAAAAAAATAGTTCATAATTAAAAAAGGCCTATTATAGAAAACCCCTATTTTCAGTAGGGAATCCCCTTAAGGACCAAAGTCAATTAATTCATGCATCTGTCAGCGGCCCTTTTCAGGACCAAGGACAGATGCAAGTCTTATCAGCCAATCCTCCAGCTAGCCAGCCTGATGGTTCCCAACCATTAACTTCATCGCATGACGGTTTTACTGTTGTCGGAAAACGTAGGAGGAACTCAACGTCCTCCCAGTCATCTTCGGCTTCGGCCAATTCATCAGCCACTGCGAAAACCAGCACGCCAAACAAAAAGGAAAAGATCCCTCCTATTGTGTTGGACAATCCCGCAAACTAGCAGGATATCGCCAAAGATATCCAAAAGATTGCTAAAAGCAAAACCGACATCTCTTGCCGAGGCAAGAACTTCAAAGTTCAAGCCTCGACCATCCAGGACTTTCGTGCCGTTCAGGCTTCCTTGGTCCAACACAATTGCCACTTCCATACGTTCACTCCACCAGCGGAGAAAGACGTAAAAATCGTCCTCAAGGGGATTCCTTACGACACCGATCCTAAACTCATTGCTGAGGAGTTGTTCAAGTTAAACTTGACGCCCAAGACAGTAACCGGGCTCACAAATGCAGCCAAACGACCCATCAACGTCTTTCTAATCACGTTGTTGCGAACCGCAAATGTCCGTGAGGTCTACGAAATCGAGCATATGTTCTTTGTCAGCGTCACCGTTGACAACTATACACCCAGACCTGGCGCAGCGCAGTGTTACAACTGCCAACGATTTGGGCACAGCTCCCTAAACTGCCATCTCCCACCTCGATGCGTTAAATGCGCAGGCAACCACGACCGTGCAGACTGCACTAAGCCAAGGGAAACCGATGCTAAATGCATCAACTGCGGTGGTCCCCATCCATCTAACTACCGAGGGTGCCCAGCTTACGCTGAGTACACTCGTAAAAATCGTAATCAATCAAAGAGCCGCAAACCCGATGCTCGCCAGGCTAATCCTCCCCCACAGCCTAAACCGGCTAAAAACAGGACTCCTGCCCCAGAGGCAGAAACTTCGTCCGACGAAGACGAATCTTCCACTGAGGAAATTTAGCCTATCTTCGTCCCCGCTCCTACTCCGAAGCCACAAACTAAGAGCTACGCTAAGGCAACAGCTCCTCCAGCCAAGGCTCAGCGGCCGGCCAAAAAGGCAAAGACCTCTCATGTCCCGGCTCCAAAGCCGAAAACCGCCATTCCTGTCCCAGTACAGGCCATCAGATCGGTGCAGGTTCCCACCCAAGCCAAAGCAAAACAGCCCGAGCCCGCTCAACTACGAGACTCTTCCTTCATCAGGAAATCAGACATTCTCCTCTGGATCCAAGACATCCTCAAGCAAGTATCGTCCACGGCCGATACAAAACAAATTATAATCACAGTCCTCACCTCCCTAATCGCCTTCCTCATGCAAAATGAATAGGCCATTAACTATAGTAGCTTGGAATGCCAACGGCGTCATCGCACGCAAAACTGAACTCCGCTACTTCCTACAAGATAGGAATATAGACATCGCCCTCCTAGAAGAAACCCATCTTAAGCCTCCCGACCGATTCGGCATCCCTGGCTACACCATCTATCGATCAGATCGCCCACTCCTTCCCCAACAATTCCAGCGAGGGGCAGGAGGGACTGCCGTGCTGGTACACAGGAGGATTACCCATCAGACGCTTCCGAGTGTCCCAAACTCTCCCATAGAGCATACAGCCATCCAAATACAATATCAGGGCAAGAACCTGTCTATTGTATCGGTCTATGCTCCTCCATCCAATCGAAACACCGTCTTCGCCAAACATTTCAAGGATTTACTCTCTTCGGACGACCCGACTATAATTATGGGCGATATGAACAGCAAACATCCAAGCTGGAGCAGCAGAATTTCCAACACTCGAGGACTAATACTTCAAAAGTTCTTGAGCAAGAACCTCAACATCGTAGCCATTGGTCCGACGGAACCTACTCACATCCCGGCCACTCATAGATACAAACCCATGTCTATTCCCGCAAAACTTCCGACCTATCTCACTTTTGCCTGGTCTCTCGAAAGTCTTCGAAAGACTAGTCAACGCCCAACTCGTCGAACACCTCAAAGAGGTCATCAGGCCCGAGCAGTTTGGTTTTCGCAGCGAGCACTCCACAACCCTACAACTCGTTAGAGTTATCAACGCTCTCGCTGATGGTTTTAACAAAAACCGTCACACCATAGCTGTATTCCAGGATATCAGCAAAGCCTTCGACAAGGTTTGGCACGATGGGCTCTTGTACAAGTTAGCCCATAGTCCGATCCCTCCATGCTATGTCCACCTAATTAAATCGTACCTCGACAACAGATGGTTCCAGGTTTCCGTCGAAGGTACACTATCAACTCCAAGGCCTATCGAAGCCGGAGTTCCCCAAGGCTCAGTCCTTGGCCCGTTACTGTACCTTCTGTACACTAACGACATCCCTGTTCATCACCCAGTGACCCTACGTCTTTTCGCTGACGACTCCATGTTCTATTACACAACCGCCAATGTGCACTTCGGCACAAAAATCATCCAACGTCAGCTGGATCTACTCGAACCCTGGCTTCGAAAGTGGAGAATTGCTGTTAACACAGACAAAACAGAAGCCATACGATTCACCAATGCGATTACAACGCCTAAAACCACTCTTCGCCTTAACAGATCTCCCATAGCATGGAAAAATAAAATTAAATACCTAGGTGTCACCCTAGACCGAAGGCTAACTCTAACGCATCATGTGAGACTTGTCATTGGAAAAGCAATTGGAGCCCGCTCCAAACTTTATCCCGTGATTAGCCACAAAAGCTCTCTCCCCCTCTCCATCAGACTGGCAATGTACAAAATGTATCTTCGCCCCATTGTCACCTACGCCACCCCAGCTTGGTATTCTCTACTTAGCACCGACGCAAGGAAGAAGCTGGATTCCTTCCAAAACAAAACATTTCGAATGTTAACCAACTCACCTTGGTTCGTTCGAAATACAACCATTACCCAAGGTCTGAAATCCGAGACTATCCATGACTTCATCATCAAGCTAACACAAAAGTTAGCCGATCGAGCAGAATGCTCGAAACACACGCACCTGTCCGAAATCGTGACAGATCCCGCTCCACCGCAAGAACGCAGGAACAGACCACTGCGCCTTGTGCACGACCCACCATGAAATTACTAAATTATTAAGTCATTTCTTAAACTCATAAAAACCCAAGCTCGTCCGTAAACAAACACTTTTAATACAGTCAAAACCACAATAAAGTCATTGCTACTTCATACTACTGCAATCGTCTTCAACGGAAGCAGTCAATAATATCTCGAGAGCTCACTCTCTCGCCAAGACCAAGGAGACACTGAGTAGCGCGCTACCAGATTCTGTGGCACTACGTTGTCTCTCCCTGCGAGAAGCTGGGACACCGGGAAGTGTCCCGTACACCGGTGTCTCGTCTGTTGTTACACTTAGGCTACAAGTTCTCATTTTAAAGTACAGTTTGTATGTAGGCCAACTATCGAATTTTTTATGAAGCACCCTATATTTTATAATGATTTTGAATTTTAATGAATTCTGGATTCTTAATAAGCTGATATTTGCTTTCGATAAACAACAATTTGCAACAATGAGAATGAACAGCTTTTCAACATCTTTTATCAACTTTATTTTTCATGTATGACAAATTTGTAGTTTTGTAACCTAGTTCCTCTGTATTATGGGTTTGAAAAATTTAACAAAAACCGTATTTGTTGATTTTAAATGTAACTCGGTTGTCTAAAGAATGTTTTGTTAGTGATAAGAGCGTTTTCATTTTGTCAAAACGTTTCCATACAAAAACATCTTCTTCTCAGATAGAGTGTTTTTAAAACTGCATTAGCTTATAAACGGTAGGCCGTATAAAGACACCAAGAACAAAAAAGTCTTAAAATAACATGTAAAATAAAAAATTATCATAAAATATAGGGCATTTCACATAAACAATACATCAAATCATAAATATTAAAAACGTTTCGGAGTCGTCATAAAATTATCCATAAACCATCATAATAAATATTCATAATAGTTTATAAATAATTAAATATAATTTTCAAAAAACATGATAAAATACTATGATCATTTTTACCGCACTCCTTCAAATCGAATATAGTTTATTTTATTTTATACTTTTTAATACTTATAACTAATATAATAATAATTATATGATATTGTATAGATGATTTTACGAAGAATCCGAATCTTTTTTAATATCTTAAATCAGTTAAATATTTCATAAGTTATGTACAATAATAATGATGTAATGTACATATTAAAATCAGTTGATTAATTTTTTTTGGATTACATGTCTCCAATAAAAGTGTAATAACTTTAAAAATATTCAACCGATTTCAATGAAATTTAAACCACATATAAAAAACATATATATAATAATAATATAAAAAAATCAAATTATTACAACAGTATTTATTACTTTTACTAACTAGGCATATAAAAATTAAAAGCTTATTAAAAACGTTATTGCCGAGAACATTAATAACTCCAGTAATTTTATTGATATCGAATCTTTATGAAACTTTAATACGTTCTTTATATAGTAGTATAGACTATATATGGAAAGTTTGAATCAAATTGCTTTGTAATTCAAGATTTTCGGAAACAAAATAATAAATTCATATGTTTTAGGCAATATTTACATTATATCGAATTGTAAATGTTCAATTATTCGTACATATTAATAAAAACTTGATAACCTATAATAAATGTCATGAGAAATTTGAATTTGTTTAAAATAATAAAATATTCTAATAATTTGTTCTTAAGATATAAACGATTTTTTAGATAATGTACCCAGTTTTCAATCTTTCGATATAAATTTTATTCGAAAACGTACAACTATCAACTGATTTGGTTTAAACTTTCCCCATATTATGTTGTATACGACTATACAAAGAACGTATTAAAGTTTCATAAAGATTCATTAATAATTACTGTAGTTATGAACGTTTGTAGCAAAAATTCAAATAATCGATTATTCGTCTCGTAACGTCGAAAATATATATTTTATATATTTCTAATACATTAATTAACGGATTTGAATAAAATTGAACACACGTATTAATAGAGTATATATACACATTCTGTGAAAAAATCATCAAGATACGATAAAATTTAATTACTTTATAGTTCAAAAACTAATTTAACTAACACAGAAGTTCTATATTGAGACTAAAATCATTACTATTCATAAATATTTTGTGAATTTCCTTATTCCTTCAAACTATTACAACACTATTTACACCTCTACTAATTAGGCCTTTAAAAATCAAAAGCTATAACATACTACTAGAGGTTTTGAACTATTGCCGTGAACAACAACTCGAGTAATAATTGTTAATGAATCTGTATGAAAGTTTAATATGTTTTTTATATTATAGTCTGATAGAACATGTGTAAAAAGTTTGTAATTATAGGTTTTCGGAAAAAATGTATATCAAAGGATCGAAAACTGGGTACATTATCATAGATAATCGTTTATATCTTAATAACTAATTATCGGGAGTTATTTTTTTTTACAAATTCAAATTCCTTGTGAAATTTACTATAGGTTATCAAGTTTTCATTATTATGTAGGAATAATTGTACATTTACCATTCGATATGATGTAAATATTGACTATACGAATATTAATACATTTTTTTTTAAATCTATAATTACAAACCGATTTTATTCAAAATGTCACATATTATTATATTGATTCTATACGACTATATAAAGAACGTATAATAGTTTCATAAAGATTGGGTAACAATTACTCGAGTTAATGACGTTCACGGGAAAAGTTCAAATCGAAATTTTTTTTAAATTTTGTAAACATTAGTTGCCAATTTAAAAATACTTGTGGAAATATGAAAACATAATATCGTATAGAGAATTCAATGGTGGATTCAAATTTTTTTAATATTTAAAATCCGTCAAACGGTTTACGAGTTATAAACGATCTATGGGAACCTTGAACGTTTTTTTAATCAAAATTACCAAAACGGTAAGAATTGTCACGTTTTTTAGGTCGATGTTTAAAATTTGAATCGGACATATCTCGAAAACGGTTTGAGGTAATTTTTATTTCTAAAAGTTATTCTGTGTGTAATCAGTTTGTCCATAACGTATAATAATGGCGTTTTGTTAATTTATTTATTACGATTTGTATTACACATTATATAAAAAGAAAAGACTTTTTTAGAGGGCAATTTATCGTAGCGCATCGAAACGGTACTGACTTTGGAAATACGTAATAAAAACCAGAAGTGTACAAAATTCAAAATTTCAAAAAGTTGTGTATTAACTGGTAAAAATGTCATCTCAATCAAAAATAAAATGATTTTTGTCTACAATCGAAAACTTCTATGATCGAAAGTTGACGGTTAGATATTGGAAGATAATGGAAAATGGCGGTCATTTACAAATAATTTAACTACATATTTTTTAATTTCTCAAAAAAACAAGAAAAGGTTTCCCATGTAAAGTTTGCTGCCTGATTTATAGTTTACAAGATACCAATAGTGGCCCATTTAAAAAGCACCTGTATAGCCTCAATCAAAAACAATGAAACCAATTCCATCGATTGAGTTCAAACCTGGCACGATGTTTAACCTAACAATTCTCTACCTAAAAAAAATAAGCGATTATACTATCAAATACCGCGTTTCTAAATGGCTGCTGTTTGCAAATTTCAAACCTAAATTACTCTAAAACCCTACATTTAAAGAAAAATGTATGTTATCTTTTTTGTAGCTCTTTTCATTCCCTATCGGATGGTGTAACTGTCAAAACTGTCAATGAAGGATAATATAAAAGATAATATCAGTTCTGTCAAGAAAAGATAATAACAGCATATATGTACATTCAATATTGTTGTGTTTACTATTTTGGTATAGGATGCCGGGTTGAACAAACCAATTATTAGAAACAACCTAACTATTATACTTCATCCGATTGTTTTGACAGTTACATTATCCGATAGAAAATCGAAAAAGCTCTTGAAAAAAAGTATCTTGAAATTTTTTGTTAAAAGGTAGGATTTTTTAGTTATTTAGGACTGAAATTTTCAAACAGCCGCGATTTAAACGCATGATTGGATTTAATCGCTTATTTTTCTTGAGATATAT
>JAGFPH010009907.1:25770-36828 GCA_018207615.1 Philaenus spumarius | reverse complement strand
TACTTTAAAGTGTAACTAATACTAGTTCTCATACTTCAAAATGTAAATCATGATATTTCCCCTACTTTAAGGAGTAATTTTTCTTCTACTTATTACATTAAAAACATCAGCGTGTGATATCAAGTTTAAAATTACCCTTATACACGCTATATTTTCTGAAATACCGAAAAGAGAGAGATACAGAATGCCTTGAGGGTGATTGGACAAAATAATTTGTGTTTAAATGGCTTTTAACTTTTCACTCCTACAGTTTCAAACAGCTTTCAATTTAAATGACATTACTTGACTTGCAAAAACACGGTGGCAACTGTTGGCCTTTTATTTTGTTTGTATTGGAAATGTACATCGGCTGGAAGTGAGGGTCCCATCCTCTCCAAACATCCCCAATTAAATCCCGACCAATTCCATGTTTGGACAAAATGAATTGTGACTTTGCATTAATTACTTTTGGAAATTGTATTCGACAAATGTGTTCTGGATAGGAGATGTTTAATTAAAACACTCTGCTTCAGTTCCGATGTACACAGAACAAGGAAGGTGCGTTAGGTTTCCTACGAGGTCAGTCAGTTATAATAAGAAGCGGTTCAGCTCAATCACTAAGGCGGTGGAGTTTCATACACCAATGTCAGGGCTGTGATAACTTCAAATCCGGATTCTGACTGTTTAAACGCTACGACTTTTGGAGGTTTGCTAGTAGCGCGTGGACTTGAAGCGCGAGATCGTTGATGCATACATTGGTAATCTAGCGTTATTTACTTATAAGTTTATAATCACTGAAATATCTTTAGATTATTTAAGACTGATTCATATTTTTTACGTGGGACCTTCAGGAAATACGTTAAATTTTGAACCCCACCTCACCCCAAAAGTGCACTAAATATAACACATTTTTACTTAACTAAGCCTTTTATTAAAAGGAGTTGTCGTCAATTTCTTTCAATTATGAGGTATAAGGAAAAAACAGCCATTAAGTACGTTTCAAGTTGAAAAACGGCGCCCGTAATTATACGAAGTGAATTTTTTGGCTGTTTTACGCAAGACAAAGAAGAACATTAAGGGTCGGCTCTAGCTGTCGGCCATGTTGAATTAAAATCCAAATTTTCCTTTATTTTTGATCGGATAATTATAAACGATATGTCATTTTAAAGCTATTGGCCAATACGCATGCAAATGGCTTTTCCAAAATTAAGAAAAACATTTTGTTTAATATTTATTAACAATTTAAAAAAATGATTTTTAATATTTTTTTATGTTGTCACTATTAATTATAGCGAAAAAGTACTAAGCCATTCGCATGAAGAATTTCGTCCATAAGAGTTTGGTATTTTTTTTTAAACGCTATTTGAACAATTGCGGGTTTTAAATGGATTTAGGCTGAGCAATGTCCGTGTAACATACCGCCGCTATAGGGTAATTTTAAATATTTTTTTACGTTGTAACTATTAATTATAGCGAAAAATTTCCAAGCCATTCGGATGAAGAATTTTGTCCTTAAGAGTTTGGTATTTTAAAAAAAACGCTATTTGAACAATTGCTGGTTTTAAATGGATTTAGGATGAAAAATTTCCGCGTAACCTACCGCCGCTACGCTGGAGTCGCAGGTTGCATTCTGTTTTACTAGAGCCGACCCTTAAGTAATGATTTAACACTTTAAAACCATAAATATAATTTTTAGGTTAGGTTTTGTTTAGGTCCAAGTCGTGATAATGCTTTAATGTTATTTACAATCTTAACTTTGAGGTTATGACACATCCTACAAAGCTTCGTTAAAAATACCTTTTAAGTAATGTGATTAAAATATATACGAGTAGAAAGCAAGTGAGTTGGCACGGCGAAGCTAGTGTATAACTACAATTATATTGAAAAACATACACAGATCTTTAGAAAAGTATCTTAACTTCTAAAGCGAGAGATAATTGTCTGTCTGCTAAATGGATCTGGAATCTCCGTCTAAGGATTTTTGATTTTTTGATTTTATATGGGGCTTTTGGCCACAAGAAATCGATTGGAAATGGTCACCCGTCTGGGAAAATTCGTTTTCTACGTCTTTTTATTAAATTAAAAAGTGAAATTTGTCCATTTTAAACAATACAAAGCACAGCTGATGCAAATGTTTTCAATGTCATTGCAATAATCATCTGTTTTCTTTTAAACGAAGCACAGCTGATGCAAATGTTTTCAATGCCATTACAATAATCATCTGTTTTCTTTTAAACTGTATTTTATTAGAGGTAAACCTAATGTTGTATCTATTTATAGTTACCATGGCAACGAATACTTCTGCTAAATAAACATACCCTTTATTTAGTTGTTTAATGTTATAGGCCTAACCTCAAAACTCAATAATCCAATATTTATTATTGAAATCATAGCCCTGCTTATAAACGAGCTTTAGCTCGGTCTCCTGGTACTAAAGGATAATAACGATGTCTGAGAATAACTCAGTTATAGGTTGTACAACAGCATTCCCGATAAAATGAAAGAAATATAAAATAATAAATCATTCGATTACGCGAATTTCCAAAACTAAAATTATATGTTTTAGGTTTTAACCAAATATTTGGGTAATTGGTCTACTCACGAAGGAATTGAATAGCTGCCTTCGTGTACGAAATGTGTTAATAGAACTTGTTTGCATCTCAACCTCTTGCCCCGGCTAACTCACTGCTTCGTTCTGGTTGCAGACAAAAACTCGACCTTCCTTCCTCGGATTATGGACTGCTTCGCTTCGCTCACAGCAGACAAACTCGCTTCGCTAGTTGCCATTCCGGTCATCGACTTCGGATTAGGCCCCCACGGTACTTTTATGGTAGACCCTATTTTACGTTTTGATCGATTTTGAGGGAACCAGACGGAGACGGGCTCTAAAGGTCGTGCAAAAAAACAAAATGTGCAGCATAATCTCCTATATAAATCTATATATATAAAAATGGATTGCTGTTCGTTAGTCTCGCTAAAACTCGAGAACGGCTGGACCGATTTGGCTAATTTTGGTCTTAAAATGTTTGCAGTAGTTCATAGAAGGTTTATACGTAAAGAAAAATTTGAAAAGTTTCCCGAAAAAGTTTCAAATTTGAAGAAACTCAACAGCCCTTACTGTATGAACTCACAACCATAGCTTACAAAAACAGCTGTTCGTATAAAAAGCTTAGCAACACGTTATGTTTGTTTACAATCATTACCATAGCAACATAACTTAGCAAATTTGTAATCACTTTAATACTCTTCAAAACTAACAGCTTTTTAAGGTTAGATTGAAAAACTATAAACAAACACAAGGAAAAATCAACGAAAAATGCTTACAGAATTATAATTCAACTCAAACATTGGTTATTAAATATCTATATAGGCCTACTTAGAGATATGCTGTTTAAAATATTGTTTATATAAAATATATCATAACTATGAATTTTTTAATATTTTCAAAACAATTTTCGCTATCAATAATAATAATAACAAACAAATTATTTGACACCATGCATAACCATAAACATACACGAGTTTAAACATATTATATTGAAAACTAAACAAACCATCTGAATTAAACTAAATGCCATTCAAATATCACATTCGTAGGTTTATTTTGATATATAATTGTATATTTAAATACTAAACAATATCTTATACTAATTAGGCCTATACATTTAAAATAACAAACTCTATTTGAACCAGTTTGTTACATCCTAAATTAACGCGGATGTTACAAAGTGATTCAAATATCTTTTCTACGACCCCCAGCTAATTTAAACCCTCAATAAGAAAGGGTTAAAAGAAATTCGAAATTTTAGGGCGGTTGGGGGGGGGGTCAAAGTTACTAAAAATCCCTATAAGAACGAATTAGAATTAAATTTGGTACGTAGCTTCCTTTTAGGCTGTAGGTGCTCGCAACATTGTCAATGAAATTAAGTGAAAGTCAAAATTAGTAAAAACTATAAATTAAAACGATATATTTAAAGCTTTTTCATGTTAGATAGTAGTTTACAGGAAAACAATTTTCAGTGCTTTCTTAAATAGCGCAGCCTTTTTTTCATGACCACAGTAGGATATGCACGGGTATCAACAAACACTTAAAAAGAATACAATTACGTCAAAAAGACTGAAAATACTAACAACCACGGGCAACACCGTACGGGTCAGCTAGTTTGTTTATATAAAAAAATACCAAAAAATTTCATTCTAGTACGAAAATTTCAACAGTAAAATTTTTACTTGCTGTAAAAAACGTACTTCCAGTTGTTGGGTTTTTAGCTAACGAACTCTTGCGAGTGACCTAGGAAACCAATTAGTGTGCCAAATTAGTGCGAACCTTATTTTAACGACACCCCAACACGTGTTCTGGAGACCACGATCAGTGCTCACTGACCATAAGGGTCTTACCATAAGAGTCACTGCAACAGCTAAACGGTAATTGGCTGAAAAATCTTGAAATGTTTGTACTACATAGCACTGGGCTACGCTCGATCTGTACATTTTGACGAGTTTACCAATCATCGTTTTACAAACACCCTCTCGCTGTAGAAGTCGACGAGCCAGATATTCCGCGATTTTATAAATACGAGAGAAGGGAAACGAGTGGGCGAATCTGAATTGTATTTTGCTGAAAGTTGATTTCAACCCCCGCACAACCTACCCTCTGTCCGTTGGCTGTCCACCCCAGATCTGATCTTGATACGTTTATTGAATCTTGAAATATCTGCAAAACCCAATGTTTTCAGACTTACTCATATACTGCGCAAGCGCAAGGTTGGAACGCGTTTCAAACCGTTACACAAGTTATAGTGGATTCCGTTTTTCAATCGCCTAACTTTGACTGATTTTATGTTATTTCCAAAAATAAATTATAGTTTAAATAAACGGTATCAGTTAACTGACACAAACTTTCTCCCAACTTACTGTAGTCAAAATAATATTGTTTTTAGTCATTTTATTTACTACTTTTTAGAACAAAACAAAAAAATAATATTCTACCTACATCAATCGTATAAAAAAATTATTGTCCCAGGCGAGATTCGATCGCGCGACCTTTGAATTACTGGCCGTGCTCGCTACCGTGGTGCTACCCCGTGCGTCCGCCGCCGCGATGCTAGATTGACAACACATGCTTATTTTTAAACATTTCCCCATAGTTATAAAACGCCAAAGTTTTGATAAAAGCGGGTGGTGTCATTTTGTTTGGCATCTTAGCACTATAAATACTGAAAATTTGATCAAAATCGGTAGAGCCGTTTTTGAGAAATTTGCATTTTTGTCGTTTTTTATGGGTTTTTAGGGGTAAATTACCCTTAAAAATTAAAAATTAAAAAAAAATTAAAAAAACGCCTGGAGATATTAGGGTTTAGTACCTACATACCAAATTTTATGAAAATCGGACCAATAGTGTCCTCTCTGGTCGTGTATACATACAGACAGACTGACAGACAGACACCACTCTAAAAACACTTTTTTGGGTTCAGGGAGCACCAAAACAAAAAAGTCAACTAAAAATATTTTTGGGTTCAGGGAGTACCAACACAGATAATTGCACTAAACAATTTTTGGGGGTTCTGGGAGCACCAAAACAGATAATTCAACTGAAAATTCAAATTCGAACATTTTTACGAAAACAATACTTTCTCCATATACTACGTATAGGGTGGAGAAAGTAAAAACACGCTTTAATGTAATTCTAAGTTGGTGCTATGTTAATGAATGTAAACGCATTCAACAAACGTGGTGCTAACCTATGATTCGAATCAGCTGTTTGATCTGTTATAGGGCTGGGAATGAACCCCCGTAATTTGATCATTTTCAACCGTTAAAATCAGTATTTTGCAAAATCCTTTCTTAGTGCACTTTCTACATAGCGGTGTGAAGGTACACTGACCATTTTAAGTCGCTAGCTATCATAGTTTTGGCTGTACGTTGGTTATGAGTCAGTCAGTCAGTCAGTCAGGACTTCTTCTTCTTCTTCTTTTATAAATATATATACAGATTTAGTTTATACTTTCGAAATGTCGTTTTATTTTCATTGTACATAAATGATGGCAAACGTCAGAATTGTAAAAATATCGATTCTTAAGAATTTCGAATATTAACAGCAAGACAATCGACTGGTCTTATTCTGTAACGGTTTCGTTCGCCCTAAATTCTAAAACGAAATTCGTTAAACGTCGAAGAAGCATGCGTGCACGAGTGAACCCATCAATAACCGGATTCACTCTTTGACAAGTAGAAACCTCGGGAGGGCAGGGAGGACGGGGAGGACGGGAGGAGGCGAAGAATTACACTTCAGGGAGACCGCTTTACGAGAGGGTGGTTAAAAAGGAATGATTTCTCTTCGCGTATAAAAAAAAAGACGCTGTGAATTCCTTTCTTTATGCCACAGAGCGTTACGGTGGAGCTTGCTTCTATCAACAGTTTCGCCAAATTTATAACAAAAAACTTCCCTCGACGAAAACCTTCAACGTATGATTTTGTTCACTTACCCATACGATTTAGCCTTTTTGTAAGCGTTGATTCGAAACCTAACCTATACTTGTAAATAAACAAGCGGAAATCTTGAAGCAAGGAAACGAATTAGCTTCAGAAGGATTAAACGAAAACGAAAAGCAAATAGCAAATTGCTTCGACCAATTCATATTTTCAATAAATTCGACTAAAAACCGTGTGATATACAAAATGTTCCGTAAATTCATAGAACATCATTAGCGAATTTCCATAGGAAAGATCGGCTAGTGCAAGTGACCCTCATGGTGATCCCATAAGTCAGGAGTAGTAAATGAGCATCGATCTTGTTCTCCAGTAGGCCTACACGTTTCATGGTGTCATTAAAAATATTATAAATATATATGTCTTCGCACTCTAACGGCCACATTTTAAGTACGATTTGGTCCAAATTTGGAACACACCGTTGTCGCTCGGACAAGTTCGATAGCCAAAAAATCCCACAACCGAAGTATATTTTACTACCGGAAGTAACTATTTTGTCAGATTGATCATACTATAAACATTTTAGGGTTTATCTAAAAACATAAATGTAGGATATTATTCTGTACATTTTGTTTTTCTTCACGACCTTATAGCTCGCATGGTTGCCCCAAAAAATCAAATACAATAAAAGTACTCGGTACACGTGGTACATCTGATCTGAGGCCGACGACCGCTACGAGCGAAGCGAAGCAGTAAATAACCCGAAACTATAGGTAGGTCAAAGTCCAAACTAGCTATGCGAGTAGAACGAAGTGGAGGCTAGAATAGATCATGAATAATAAATAGATCTTGCATTCATACGGGGGCTGCGTGCCGAAAAAAAGTTTGTCGCGAAAATAGTACATGATCGCGCCGCGAGGTAGCGCTAGGGAGAAATCATTGGTGTTTCAAACAGCTTCCGTCGTTTCCCCAATAGATAGCGCCACAAAAGTCGAATTTCCAGTGGAACATAATATTGCATTGGATCGGAGTTCTATTAGGTTATCCAAACACAATGAGGCTAGGTGCAAACAAATCCTACTAATATATTTCCTACACAAGGCAGCTAGCCTATTCGGCGCCTTCCTGAGTAGACCAATTTCCCAAATTGTCGGTTGAAACCCTAAAACATACAAATTTAATTTAGGAATTCACTAAATTTACGTCAGCGTTTCAGGCGTGTGACCGAATTAGTTTTTTATGAAACCATTACAATATATTCTTAAAAACCAAAAATGTTATTTACGTTCTGTTTTTGACATAAAAAAATGTTGAATATTTATTTGTTAACGAACCTCTGCCTCCCTATGTATAAATATTTTCACAAGTTATGTGTAAAACAATGTGAGTTTAATATATACAGGGTGTTCCCAAATTATGTTTCCAGACTTCCACAAATTGTTCCTTTGGTCAAAACAAGAACAAAACCTCCAATAAACATAGGTCCTAAAACGCTTAGTTTCCTAGATATCCGCCATTTTGTTTTTTGTACAAAATAAATCATATCTAGATAACGGTTTGACTGATTGAGTTCAAACTTGGCATGAAGTTTAACCTGACAATGAAATACCTCAAGAAAAGTAAACGATTAAATCCAATCATGCGTTTCAAAATGGCGGCTGTTTGAAAATGTCAAACCTAAATTACTCCAAAACCGTACATGTTAACGAAAAATGTCAAGATACCTTTTTTGTAGCCCTTTTGATTTCCTATCGGATGGTGTAACTGTCAAAACAATCGGATGAAGGATAACAGTTAAGTTATGTGTACTAATTGGTTTGTTCAACTCGGCATCCTATACCAACACAGTAAATACTACAATATCGTATGGACATTTGTTGCCATTACCTTTTAACTTAGCTATTATCCTTCCCCGATTGTTTTGACAGTTACACCATCCGATAGGGAATCAAAAGGGCTACAAAAAAGGTGTCTTGACATTTTTCGTTAAAATGTACGGTTTTGGAGTAATTTAGATTTGAAATTTTCAAACAGCCGCCATTTTGAAACGCATGATTCGATTTAAAAGTTTATTTTTCTTGAAGTATTTCATTGTCAGGTAAAACTTCATGACAAGTTTGAACTCAGTCAAACCGTTCTCTAGATATGAATTATTTTGTACAAAAAACAAAATGGCGGATATCTAGGAAACTAAGCGTTTTAGGACCTATGTTTATTGGAGGTTTTGTTCTAGTTTTGACCAAAGGAACGATTTGTGGAAGTCTGGAAACATAATTTGGGAACACCTTGTATAATCTCAGTGCAGGAAGTTTTATAAATAATTATAAATAAAACAGCTGATTTGGATCAAAAACTTAACACAGTTTCAGGCTAGGCCTACAATGAAAAAAACACGATTATTTCCAACCAATTTGGCAAATGTAGAATCAGGTAATTATTCTTCACAACTAACAGTTTTAGATTAGATAAAAGCAAACATCTGGTGTTACATATTATATTGTTTCCTTTAGTTAGTAATATCAAAAGTTGTTTAAAATGCTGATTATTTATTATTTAAATATTAATGGTGAAACTACAACGCATGCCGGAATTCGAATTGTTGAGGATGGTCGTGTCTATTTCGATTTCTACCTTACATTAGTTATGTGTTGGTCACCGCTCAGTCGTCATTTCCGTGAAAACATCAGAGTATACAATGATCTGTTTGCATGGGCTCCGCCGGGGTTGGTGAGAGGAGCGTACCGGGCATATAAAATAGATTTGCCATTGCTTTAATTTGTTCCACAAACAACCAGGTACAGATGTTGGAATTTAAATGTTTTTCTCGAAAACGTGCCACAAACACACCAGCGAAACGCCCCTAAAAATTGTCAACGCTCAACTTGCGCCAGACCGCCCCGAAAGGAAAGGGATATACTTCGTATAAAAAACGTCAAAATCACTCCAGGAAGCGGAAGTGCATCAAACACGGTTAAAATCATTAAGGCGGAAGTTCCGGGGGAAGGGGTACGTTTTGGCGACAGTCCAAAGCAGAAGGCAATTAAGGGCGGTAACACATTATGGCGGGAAGGTTATTAGTATTCAGTGACAACGTCAAAGATGCGTTTCCTCGTTACGGTAGCAAAGACGTTCAAAGGAACAGATGTTCTCTCTATATAACCATAGGTAATTACAACACAGACACAAATTGTTTAAATTATGCAACCATAAATGTTTTATATACAGGGTGATTCAGTAAAGCGTAGCGGGCTATGCAGATTCAGATTCTACATGCAAAAATAAGTCGAAAATGTAGAATAACATTTTTTCGATTTACGGCTTAGTTTAGCCGTAAGCCGCCATTTTGTTTTTTTTACAAAAACTCGCTGTAACTCTGGAAATAGATAAGATATCGACTTCAAATTTGGAATAAGCATTTTATATGCTACGATTGACAAGTGTACCAAACACAACGAATTAATTTTTATAATTTTCAAAATGGCGGCCGTTACAAATTTTTAACGTGGAATATCTTGAAAACCGTTAACTTTACAAAAAATGTACAAGAAACAAAATATTTTCCTGTTTTAACGACAGACAAAATGCTTTTTTGCAGTTTCAGTAGGTCAAAGGATAACCGAGTTATCGACAAAAAACATAATTTCTTGGTAATTGTCTACAAGCGAATTACGGCTAAACTAAGCCGAAATCGAAAAAGTGTTATTTTACATTTTCGACTTATTTTTGCATGTAGAATCTGAATCTGCATAGCCCGCTACGCTTTACTGAATCACCCTGTATAACTTCCAGGGTTTTCTTATTGCACCTATTCTTCATAATAATAAAGTTAAATCAAAACACGAGTTAAACGGCACGCCAAGGATTTAAAAAGATTAGTAAGATCCCATTTCCTTTACTCATAATTTAGTTATTTGCAAAACGGTTCTTTTCAGTGAACTAATCACTTAAAAGAACCGATTAATGAATCGATTGATTTCGTACATTCGATTCATCATTCCCACAACCCCTGATTAGCTGTTTTGGATTCGTTTCTCGCGCTCGCCATGTCTTTGTGTCAACTTATACATTTCGCCTGTAAAGTCAGTTACTGATGTTACTGATTAGTTATTTGTTTTAGCGAATTTACATAAGAAAGATGAATTATTGCAGGGACTCTTATGGCAAGACCTAAGGTCCGGGAGTGGTCAATGACTACCGGTCGTGGTCCCCAGGACACGTTTTGGGGTGTCGTTAAAATTGTAATATTTATATATGTGTTATGTATGTGCGATAATGTATTTATATATTTATAGGCGATAATGTATGTGTTCGAAGTCTATCGCCTGTATTTTACGTCTAACACCGGGACACTTTTTTTGAACGGAAGTAAATGTTTTTTTATATTTGTTGTACTCGAATGAAATTTGTTAGCGGTTTTATCTAAAACAGTATAGGAGATTATCCTGCACAATTTGGTTTCTACACGACTTTACAGCCGATTTGGTTCCTCCAAAATTGATCAAAATACTATAAAAGTACCCGGTTCGGATTCGCGGGGGGGGGGGGGGGTTAAGTAGTTCTTGCTCTACGTTGATTCTGTCAGTTAATCAGTCAGGACAAAGCCGCTTTTATATAATTACTAGCTGACCCGTACGGCGTTGCCCGTGGTGG
>JAGFPH010009907.1:5268-15859 GCA_018207615.1 Philaenus spumarius | reverse complement strand
GATTGGTATGCCTAACCTGGGGCTGGGAACTAGGAGCAACAACATATAAATAAAATTGGTATTTATTTATGGAACAAACTTAGGTAATATATATTTTAAATGCTGAACGAACACAAGCGGTAAAAAGGCTACATATATACTAAGTGAAAGTGAAGTAAACACTGCAAAACTTCGTAAAAAAAACAGAAAAACATGTAAAAGTACACACACTTTTTAACTTAAACTAATGAAAAATACTTTGAAAATAAATATCTACTGTAATTTTAATTTCGCATATAATACCAAAACGCACAAACAAAATAATACTCTAAGTAGGCTACTCAGTACTCTACTATTTAAAATTAATTTTATTTTGTACAAATATTAATAGGTATGAATTATAATGAATAATGAAAAAAAAAATGAAAATAATAATAATAACATTGTAGACTTGAGCTAGAACGTTGAAGGTCAAGTCTGTCTCTTCGGTAGGGTGTCACGGCTACGGAGGGTTGGCTTGGCAGATAAGAATGTATGGATATTAAAAAGTAACATTCGCAGTTTGACATCATCAGTTCTAAGTTTTGACATAAATGATCGTATTTTTTTGTTCTTTTAATTAATTAAAGTTATATTGGATTACAATAATTTTGTAATAAAAATAGTTACTGTACATTGTACATCATACAAACAGGTCCACGTAGAAAGTAAGAACTAAAACATCATTTACGAGAAAATGTATGAATTTCGTGTTTTTTAATCTAATTATTCACTCCGGGGCTTAGATAATCCCGGGATTGACGGGACCGTAAAATGAACCAGGATCCCGGTATCCCGGGATTGAAACCTCTAAGCTTACTGTTAAGGCCATGCCACACCGAGCTCGCTCCCGCGGCGGACGCGAAGTTTGAAAAATCGCTCACCGTGTTAACAAATGGAACAGGTCACACAGAGCAGCCGCGCGCCGGTCACACTACCACTTGCTGTGCGATTTTTTTAAACTACCGAGGCGGGAGTGTGGTCTTGCGCATGCGCAGGGGTGCGCCTCGAACGGCCAAGGCCATCGCCATCTCCCTTGTCGCGCCACCACCACTACGTCGCGACTGTGATCCTTATTTGACGTTGTGTTTTATTGTTTTTCTTGTTGCCATCATGGAACAACTTAATGAAGAAGTTCAGAAAAGGCCGATGTTGTGGGACAGTAGAAGTGAACTCTACAAAGACGCTACACGGAAGGATAAGGAGTGGGAGGAAATTGCCCACATTCTAGAAAAAGAAAGTAAGTACAAACAAACTGCTTAGTTTTAACACCACGGAAATCATGCGCTTCAGTTTAAACTTGAGTATCAGTTCCTCGTCACTACTAGAATCGTCTTCCACCCACGGAACACTATTTCTTAGGAAGTCGCGGTTGCACCAAGGTACATCGGACGACATCTTGTTCACTACTAGCAGTGGCCGAGATTCGAAGTGACAACGCTGTTGTCGCCGAGATGAGCTTGACCACTCCCACCTCAAAACTCCCGGGCGGGCGCGGTACTTTTGGTGAGGACTGGCTTGTGGTAAAACGTCCGCGCGCTACCGTCCCTCGGCGGTAGAGGCGGATGTCGGTGTGGCATTACCTTTAGTGTTTAGGTAACATAAGACGATATTACATTGCCGCCGCCATTTTTACATTCATCACCAGAAACATTCAATCTCAACAGGTTTATGTAACTGTACCAAAACCCGCTTACAAGATGTGTTTACAAACCAAGCTACGAGCGTGTTTAAAATAAAAAAACTGAACTGAACTGCGCGTCGAAGGGTTAATAGTGTTATAAAGGAACACTTGAATTCAAATGACTTTATATACTGTCGGACTATATCCGTATTAAAAGTAAGAAACTCAATTGTGTTAAAACGGTAACTATATTCCCCTCTCTACAGCTGGCTGGGGCAGAATATTCCACCCCGACGTCTGAAACAAAATCAACTCCACCGGACTAATCCGAAGTGGTGAGGGAAGGGGGTTAATTGTGAGCCTGAATGGCGAGTGTGGTGAGAAGTTACTGGAAGGGTTGGTGAAAGCACTTGACTTTACACGGCGCAGTCTGTTAGAGACTATACTACACTCTCTGTTGTACCCGGCTTTGTCCGTGTAATAAATAAGAACTTTCAATTTCTCACTTGAACTGAATCAAATCTAACATAACTGGACACTTGATCTTTCTTCTAATATTTTGTCCCTAATCCGGTCAGGTAATTTTTCCTTTTCGGCTGCCTAGAGGATTCCCGTTAGAAAACGATCCTAAAGTGGAATAATGATTAACGTGTTAAATAAAATATGATTACCATACGGCATGATACATTAACACATACGTGTTTAATAGGGCCTATTAACACTTTTTTTAAATTTATATAGGATCTCTAAAACTATTTGACCAATCTTTTTGTCTTGGTGTCTTTCGTAGATATTGATGTAAATAGAAAGACTGGGTATATTTATTATTTTAATTATTACTAGGGGCTCTGCCCCTGGACGCTCCGCGTCCCAACCCCGGCTCGGCCTTCGGCCTCAGATGGCTGCTTCGCTTCGCTCGCAGGTGGAAAATTCGATAAAGAATCTCGTTAATCTTTTGCTCGTTTGTACATAGGTGACCGAGCATAAATTAGCTGTTTTATTTGGCAGCTGACTCAAACTCATTAAACATTATCTCCATAAGATTAACATGGGAAATTTGAAGGATTGTATACCGGGGCTCCTTCTCGGGTGAATAGCGGCTGAACGGATGATAATATATAAGACTTGACATATCTGTGAATGATTATGTTCAGTTTTTGATCCAAATTAGCTGTTTTATATATAATAGGTTTGTAACAACCAATGTTTGAATTGAATTAAAATATAGTTAGCATTTTTCGTTGATTTTTGTTTGTGTTTGTTTTTAGTTTGTCAATGTAACCTCAAAAAGGTAATACTACATTTGATACTGATTTGATCCAAATCAGTTGTTGATCAAAATCAGCTGTTTTAAGCTTTTCATACGAACAGCTGTTTTTGTGTCCTTGATAAAATCAAAAGAAATATTTCTTCTTCTTCCTTAAGATTGACCTTCCATAAGATTAACATTGAAACTTTGAGGGCCACTGGGGCGTAGCCCTAATGTCCTAGGACTTCGGTAAATGCTTGATGACATATCTACAGGTAATAAGACACATTTTAAAACAAAAATCATCAAAATCGGTCCATTAGGAGAGGCTGGGCGATTGGAAATAGGTTTTGACCAAATTCTTTTAATATATATAGATATAAATTATATCTGCTAGGATAAATATGATCAGTTTGAGTACAATTTTCCGTCAATCCTAGCTTAACCCTTTTATTTGAATTCGTCGACGCGTTTCGGAGTTCCTCCATTCTCGAGACCTATTTCAGTACTTCTTCATAATACTTCTTCAGTGTTTGAGTACCGAATTGGTCTCGAGAATGGAGGAACTCCGAAACTCGTCGACGAACTCAAATAAAAGGGTTAAGCTAGGATTGGCGGAAAATTGTACTCAAACTGATGGTATTATTTTAATCTTTCACCGTTAGATGTCTGTAGCGTCTAAATTTTTTATTCCCTAAATTTTAAGAAAATGTATTTTGTTAAACCTGAATAAAAGAGCTTGTTAAAATTAAGAAATCCGAACACCCTGGAATTGGCACTTCGCAAGAACTATATTCGGCTGGGTATAGCTTCTTTCACGTATCAGTTCGTTGTATTTGTGGCGATATTTACTCCAACAATAAATTAAAAGAATCTGAACACATTCGCAAGCAATTTCGGTATTCAAGAATGTACTCTAAAGCCAGCTCCTTAAGGGTCTGCTCCAGTAAACGAGAAATCCACCGGAACGCAAACGCCTCTCACGATATCCCTATCTTGTTTTGGTCCGATATGGACTTGGATTCCTCCGTTTGGCACTTCCCACTCTACTCTACCTCTATTGTTTTTATATTATAAAACTTTAATATAGATCAATAAATATATGTCTTCCTTGTTGTAACTTAGATTTTTAGATGCGACTCGTGCCTACGCACAGGCTAAGTCTAAGTGGGCACAATTTCCTTGATATTATTATGCATTTATTCTGTATTATATTTAAGGAAATAAAAATAAATTGAATTGAATCTAAACAGTGCAATTTCTTGCGCTGAGATTGCCTCATTTCAAACCATTTTATAAGTCTATCTTTTATAATTGAGTGTTGAAAAAAAAACTGAATATCTTATCTTCTAAAGCGAGAGATAATTGTTTGTCTGCTAAATGGATCTGGAAACTCCGTCTAAGGATTTTTGATTTTTTGATTTTATATTAGGCTTTTGGCCACGAGAAATCGATTGGAAATGGTCACCAGTCTGGGAAAATTCGTTTTCTACGTCTTTTTATTAAATTAAAAAGTGAAATTTGTCCATTTTAAACAATACAAAGCACAGCTGATGCAAATGTTTTCAATGCCATTACAATAATCATCTGCTTTCTTTTAAACTGTATATTTTATTAGAGGTAAGCCTAATGTTGTATCTATTTATAGTTACCATGGCAACGAATACATAATAAACATACCCTTTATTTAGTTGTTTAATGTTATAGGCCTAACCTAAACGATGTTCACGGAAATTTGCAATAATAGTAGTTATTGACGTGAGCGAACTAGGCCCTAGGAATAAATCGATATTGAAATAATACTTTAATTTAGGCCTGACTTATTTCTGAGGCATAGCGTTGAGATTGTAGTTAATCCTTTAAACTGTATTTTTATTACAGGTAAGCCTAATGTTGTATATACCCTTTATTTAGTTGTTGAATGTTATAGGCCTAACCTCAAAACTCAATAATCCAATATTTATTATTGAAATCATAGCCCTGCTTATAATCGAGCTTTAGCTCGGTCTCCAGGTACTTCTTTATAAAATTTCGGATCCAGCTTGAAAATTATTTTTTTTTATTATTTTTTTATTGTGTTAGGAAAAAAATTCAAACTTTGTACTTACAAAATGTCAAAATCAAAAGCATTTTTTAAAAATGTAAATTGCAAGACGGATGCGTATTGTGGCTGTGCTTAAAATGAGACCTTGCAAACAATTTTATGATAAAAAATAAACGAAATAAATGGTTTGAAATTTAACATTGCTCTTATGGGATAAAAATCTAAGATGGCTGCCACTACAGCAGACCCTTAAGAAGCATCTTCTAGCCAGCCATTTTCTTACCCATATTCTTGTCGACACGTTTTTTTCCCATTCGATTATTTCCATCAATTCTTCGCACAACACTTTAATAGACGTCTTTAAACACTTTTTGATCAAAGCCTTTTTGCATTTAATGCTAATTTTTCAAAGTAACTAAATCACGATTTGTCTAAAATTACTGAACTGATTGGAATTAAATTTGGTACGTAGCTTCCTCTAAGGCCATAGGTGCTCTAAGAAAGGTTTTTTAAAAAATTCGAAATTTTAGGTGGGTTTGGGGGGTCAAAGTTACTAAATCACGATTTCTCCAAAACCATTGAACGGATTGGAAAGAAATTTGGTACGTAGCTTCCCCTAGAGCCATAGCTGCTCGCTAAGATAGGTTTTTTAAAAATTCGAAATTTTAGGGGTTTTTGGGGGAATCAAAGTAACTAAATCACGATTTGTCTAAAATTACTGAACTGAGTGGAATTAAATTCGGTATGTAGCTTCCTCTAGGGCCATAGGTGCTCTTTAAGAAAGGTTTTTAAAAAATTCGAAATTTTAGGGGGGTAAAAGTTACTAAATCACGATTTCTCCAAAACCATTGAACGGATTGAAAAGAAATTAGGCATGTAGCTTCCTCTAGGGCCATAGGTGCTCGCTAAGAAAGGTTTTTAAAAAATTCGAAATTTTAGGGGGATCAAAGTTACTAAATCACGATTTGTCTAAAATTACTGAACTGAGTGGAACTAAATTCGGTATGTAGCTTCCTCTAGGGCCATATGTGCTCTCTAAGAAAGGTTTTTAAAAATTTGAAATTTTAGGGGGTTTTGGGGGGATCAAAGTTACTAAATCACGATTTGTCTAAAATTACTGAACTGATTGGAATTAAATTCGGTATGTAGCTTCCTCTAGGGCCATAGGTGCTCTCTAAAAAAGGTTTTAAAAAAAATCGAAATTTTAGGGGGTTTTGGGGGGGGGGGTCAAAATGACTAAATCACGATTTGTCTAAAATTACTGAACTGATTGGAATTAAATTTGGTATGTAGCTTCCTCTAGGGTCATAGGTGCTCGGTAAGAAAGGTTTTTTTAAAAAATTCGAAATTTTAGGGGAGGTTTGGGGGGCTCAAAGTTACTAAAAAAAAAACCACCGAAAGGATTGGAATGAAATTTAGTATGTAGCTTCCTCTAGGACCCTAGGTGCTCGCTAAGAAAGTGTTTAAAAAATTTTAAAATTTTAGGGGAGGTCAAAGTTACTAAAAATCCCCATAAGAAAAATACATAGTGTAATATATTTATTGATATAATTTATTTTTTGCTAATATACATTTAACTTTGATTTGTCTATCCGTGCAAAGCCGGATTGGGCCAGCTAGTACATTATAAATATAAAAAGAAATCTAAAATAAAATTCAAACATTTTCGCGAATCGTTTGACAGAGCACAGTAATATTATAAAATTCTCCTAACTAAAAACCAACAAGACGCAACGAACGACATATACGTTTTCTTGGATTTCAACGTCCTGACGATGTGCGCTGTATCAGGGAATAGCTCACTGGGTCCGTATTTTATTGACAGTTATAACGGGAATGCCGTTACTGTAAACTATAGTTTGTATACAGTAACTTGGCGTCTGTACCCTGGCTACCTGCTACTTAGGGTCTATAGCAGGTAGCCAGGTTATAGACGCCAAGTTACTGTATACAGACTATAGGTACAGAGAGAAACCCTTCAACCTTTTACAAGACGTCTGAAGACGCCTGTGACGTGCTTCTGCTAGCAGTCTGGCTTTTGGTTCCAGCAAGACGGCGCCACCAGCCGTAGCCGCTATTGCTTTACTTCTAGAAAGTTTGGAAACTGCCTGAGTTTTTGGAACAAACTCCATAAACATCCCACTTCCCCGACCTTTCCCCACCTGACGTTTATGTGAGGGGAATGAGGAAGAAAAGCATCTTACGGAATTAGCCTATTATTGCGCAGCTTCGTGAGGAAATAACTAGATACGATAAAGCAGGCAACAACCCCTTTTCACCAACATGTCCGAAGATCTTCAACAGTACTACGAGAGTTGAGTAAAACTTAATTTAATGCATATAGAACATGTGTGTGTTAAAAACTAAGTTTTCAGTGTCCTTTTACTTTGTATTTTTTTTTTTTTTTTTCTAAAAATAAAACATTTAAAACTATTACAGTTTCAGAACTGCTTGTTTTAGAGCATATTGTAATTCGCTAGATGTTCTCTTACTTTAGATGTTTTGTGTTTTATTCAACACCTCAATTGGACCTCTTTTTTGTTTAAAATGCTCCATGTTAATTTTAAGTTGCAAATTTAACATTAAAAGGCTATTGTAAATTTAAGATCGGTAGGCTGTTGCAAATTTAAAAATGGAAGGCAATTACAAAATGAAGATTGGTAGGCTATTGCAAATTTAAAATTGGTAGGCTATTGTAAATTTAAAATTGGTAGACTATTGCAAATTTAAGATTGGTAGGCTATTGCAAATTTAAAATTGATAGGATATTTTAAATTTAAAATTGGAAGGCAATTACAAATTTAAAATTGGTAGGCTATTGTAAATTTAAAATTGGAAGGCAATTACAAATTGAAGATTGTTAGGCTATTGTAAATTTAAAATTGGTAGGCTATTACAAATTTAAAATTGGAAGGCAATTACAAATTAAAGATTGTTAGGCTATAGTAAATTTAAAATTGGAAGGCAATTACAAATTGAAGATTGGTAGGCTATTGTAAATTTAAAATTGGAAGGCAATTTGCAAATTTAAGATTGGTAGGCTATTGGAAATTTAAGTTTGGTAGGCTGTTGAAAATTTAAGTTTGGTAGGCTATTACTAATTTAAGTTTGGTAGGCTATTGCAAATTTAAGATTGGTAGACTATTGCAAATTTAAAATTGATAGGATATTGTAAATTTAAAATTGGAAGGCAATTACAAATTGAAGATTGGAAGGCAATTACAAATTGAGGATTGGTAGGCTATAGCAAATTTAAAATTTGTAGGCTATCGTAAATTTAAAATTGGAAGGCAATTACAAATTGAAGATTGTTAGGCTATTGTAAATTTAAAATTGGTAGGCTATTACAAATTTAAAATTGGAAGGCAATTACAAATTGAACATTGTTAGGCTATTGTAAATTTAAAATTGGAAGGCAATTACAAATTTAAAATTGGAAGACAATTACAAATTGAAGATTGGTAGGCTATTGTAGATTTAAAATTGGAAGGCAATTACAAATTGAAGATTGGTAGGCTATTGCAAAAATTTAAGATTGGTAGGCTATTGGAAATTTAAGTTTGGTAGGCTGTTGAAAATTTAAGTTTGGTAGGCTATTACTAATTTAAGTTTGGTAGGCTATTGCAAATTTACTATTGGTAGACTACTGCAAATTTAAAATTGATAGGATATTGTAAATTTAAAATTGGAAGGCAATTACAAATTGAGGATTGGTAGGCTATAGCAAATTTAAAATTGGTAGTCTATTGTAAATTTAAAATTGGAAGGCAATTACAATTTGAGTATTGTTAGGCTATAGCAAATTTAAAATTGGTAGGCTATTACAAATTTAAAATTGGAAGGCAATTACAAATTGAAGATTGATAGGCTATTGTAAACTTAAAATTGGAAGGCAATTACAAATTTAAAATTGGAAGACAATTACAAATTGAAGATTGGTAGGCTATTGTAAATTTAAAATTGGAAGGCAATTACAAATTGAAGATTGGTAGGATATTGCAAATTTAAGATTGGTAGGCTATTGCAAATTTAAGATTGGTAGGCTACTGAAAATTTAAGATTAGTTGGCTACAGCTAATTTAATATTGGTAGGCTACTGGAAATTTAAGGATGGTGGGCTATCGCAAATTTAAGACCGATAGGTTATTGCAAAATAATAGTTTTTAACAGAATACTATTGTTTTATCTCGTCTCCAGCCTCGTAGCAGTTATCCAGCCTCCTCTCAAGTCTCGTGTATAACAAATAATACCTTAACACCCCCGTCATCACAATTAAACCTTTTTCATTACCAACACGGAAGCAATTAGTAAATAGTAAACGTGACGATGTCAGCACAGAGAGTTGGGCAGGGGGGGTGTTTGTTGACGTTACTACAATACCCAGCCTCCCTCGCCGAGGTGAGACAAAGGGTAGTTGTGCCCCTCCCCCCACCGAGGTGCATTGATCCTAAGCCGAGGGGAAAGCTCCCCACGTACGAGAGTGTCACTTTTGTACAGAATTCCGAATTTCTAAATATAAAGCCAAGTTACTCCGAGGCAGCACGCTTTCACTTGTCACTGATAATATTAATACATTGAAAAGTACACGGCTAGGATTCCGTACTGCCAATCGTCTTGGCAATTGTGCCAACACTATATTAACAACGTATCAAGACTGCATATAAATTTGCAATAAGGTATGCACGTTGACAAAGTCTCGGGGTGCACCTAGTAATATAATATATGCATAGAACAAACCATTTTAAGGCGATTTTATTTTTGAGTAGCCAAATATTTTTTCAAAACGCAAATTTTTTCGATTTTAATTTCTTAAATTCCCGTATATTGTTGATTCTTTGAGGGCGCCGTTTTTAATTCTGAATTTAAAAAAGCTGTCAGAAATAAATATATAAAACAGTACCGGTACAATAACTCCAGGTTAAGGGCCACGCTTGACGAGACCAGACTATACAGGAAGTGCCTCCAGATGCTGAGCACCTATGTTTTCTTATCTCACAGATAAGACAAAGTGTAAACCCAAATACTGAAAAGTTTGTTGGCTTCATCGCGTACCTTCGTAATGCTGTCTAAAGATGCTAGACCACAACTATAATATATAATATCCATTGTAAAGTACGTCCTTCCCAACGTCATTGTTATTTTTCATTGCATACAATAGTACATTTTACACATAAGGGGCTTGTCATAATCTCTCTGGAAGCTCTTTGTTCCGTTTCGGTCAAAATTTCAATCATATGTAGGCCTATTGTTAAAAATATGAAGGCATTTTAAAATTCTTATTCCAAACTGCTTCCGAATTTGTTATTGAATAAGGGACGTTACAATTTTGCTATAAAAAAATAGTTCAATGTGTTAATTCGCAAGTCAACCACTGTTGGTTTCACTTCCGTCGTCTTACCGTAAAAGTCTGGCTATAAGGGTTGTTATACATGTTACGATTTGACATAAGAAAAAAGTTCAGTATGTTAATTAGTATCCCCAAAATTGCAATTATAACCCTTCAGCCCGTTATGACGTCACAGAGTACATCAATGCATTTCTATTCTAACTGTGCTGTGACGAGCTCTGTTCGTTCATTGTGGGTTTTACTGAAATGTCGCAGTAAAATTTTGCAATACAATCAAAAGCCAATGAACAGGTAAATAGTCATACACTG
>JAGFPH010009906.1:9413-28879 GCA_018207615.1 Philaenus spumarius | reverse complement strand
AAAAAGTAGTAAATAAAATGATTAAAAACAATATTATTTTGACTACAGTAAGTTGGGAGAAAGTTTGTGTCAGTTAACTGATACCGTTTATTAATTAACCGATTGTTTAAGTAAACATCACCCAACTTAAAGAATTTTCAGATTATATCTTGGACTCAGTTAAAACTTTTAAAAAAAGAAAGGAATTTTTAATTTCTCAAGTAAAAGTTTGTTTAAGTTTAGGTAGAATAATAAGGCTAATAAGAAAAGTTCCACAAAGATTATCAGCTTAACTTTTATACGTGTATTAAACTTAAGTGGATCTTCTACTAATGCATTATTTTTATATAGGTTAATCCAGACCTAAACTGCAAGCCCATCGCCAAAGTTCGCTTTATCTCGTACTTTATTGCGGGAGACGAATGATTGTATTACCAACATGACCGGATAAAACTACTGCTTTTAATATCCTACTTTTAAAATCTAAATGTGACCTCGATTGTTTGATCTGCAAATGACATAGTGACACTCGATTTCCGTCCATTTCGTTGAATTATCGAACGTGATGGTGTTCATAGCAGCAATAATCCAATTTATATAATACATCACGGGTTTCCGGGCTACAGATATTTTAGTGCTTCGTTTGCATTTTTATTTAACATATCCGCGGTCCCCATGGGCATACATACATACCAATTTGTTTTAACCACCTGTAAATTCGTTTGATTACTATAAATTGTCCACGCGAATCGCTAATGTACACTGTGCTGTCGCCCCTCACTGCAGGTACGGTGCCAACGTACTGGCACGTAAACCAATTACAGTCACGTAAAACTGTATGTGTAAAACATGTGGTAAAATAAGAGAAATCTTCTTAGCGAATTTCCATAGGAAAAATAAGCTACTGCAGTGGCCCTTATGGTAAGACCCAAGGTCGGGAGTAGCAAATGAGCACCGATCATGGTCCCCAGAACACATTTTGGTATGTAATTAAAAATCATATATATATGTATATATGTGTTCGCACTCTAGCGGCCGAATTTAATTCCGATTTGTTCAAATTTGGTACACAGTCTTGTTAGTTGTCTACGTCGCTCGGATAAGTTTGTTAGCCAAAAAAATCCTACGAGAATGAATTTTTTAAATGTTTCCTACAAATATAAATGCAGGATGTTGTTCTGCACATTTTGTTTTCTTACGAGACCTTATAGCTCGCTTGGTTCCTCCAAAATCGATAAAAACGTAAAATACCATAGAAGTACCCGGTTCAAAGCCATGTGGTGGATTCTACCGTGGGTGGCGTGCGAAGCACTCAATGCTTTGAGTATTGAAGATACTCCCAATACGGGGGTTAGCGTGCGAAGCACGCAATGCATTATACATTGAAGATAATCCCAAAATGCACAATGGCGTGCGAAGCACTCAATGCTTTGTGTATTGAAGATACTCCCAATATGCGGATGGCGTGCGAACCATTTTGCAGCTTTTCAGCACCGTCGAGAATAGACCTATTTCCAACATTGTTGGTTGAAATCCTAAAACATATGCCTATAGACTTAATTCTGGAAATTTGCTCAACTCACGCCAGCGGTTCAGCTGCGTGGTCGAATTATTTTTGTTTTTAACTTTGAATTTACTCATGTCGGTTAATCAGGTTTTGAATTATAATGTCCAGTGATAAATCACAAAAATTGCCAAGTAACTGAACATTATTTTAACTCGTATACCTACAGTAAAAATAAGAAATAATACGCGTTAGAATAAACGATATAGATGGAATAAATCATTTTTACACCTGCATTAATTGAGAATTAAGATGCAAGATTATTTTATGAAATAAGATGCATAATAATGGAATGTGTAATGCTACTTCTGTGCTAATGTTAACACATTCGGGTGATTCAGGAAGAAATGGAAAACTAAGCTAAAATGGAAATGGATAGTAGCTAAGTTAAAGATAATTACAACAAATGTCCATACAATATTGTAGTATTTACTGTGTTTGTATAGGATGCCGAGTTGAACAAACTAATTAGTACACATAACTTAACTGTTATCCTTCATCCGATTGTTTTGACAGTTACACCATCCGATAGGGAATCAAAAGGGCTACAAAAAAGGTGTCTTGACATTTTTCGTTAAAATGTACGGTTTTTTAGTAATTTATGTTTGAAATTTTCAAACAGCCGCCATTTTGAAACGCATGATTAAATTTAATCGTTTATTTTTCTTGAGGTATATCATTATCAGGTTAAACTTCATACCAAGTTTGAACTCAATCAGTCAAACCGTTCTCTAGATATGAATTATTTTGTACAAAAAACAAAATGGCGGATATCTGGAAAACAAAGCGTTTTCGGACCTATGTTTATAGGAACTTTTTTCATTATTTTCACCAGTAGAACACGTCCTGCAATTTTTTCCGTTTCTTCCTGATACACCCTGTATATACAGGGTTAGTTAAAAGTCTGGAGACACCCCCTTAACTCTCCACCGAGCATTGATAAAAAATCCAAACCCAGCTGTTGTTTATAGGTCATAAAAGCACACTTCCTAATGCATAGGGCAACGTTGCCCCCCAACTCAAAATCGGAATTTTCGGGGGCTACTCAATATTTTTAAATTGGAAGTATGGTCATGTGATACCTCATTTTAAAGGTCTATTTAAGACTAGGAAAATGACATAAAGAAAAGAAAAATCGGACCACCCAAAACAAAATAGAGGCCCTAAACGTGTTGAAATAAATCGACATAAAGTTGATAATATCTCGAAAAGGAAGAGTTTTTAGAAAAAATTTCAAGATACAAAAAATGTTTATTTCAAAGTGCTTGACCTAAAATATTGCTTTACAATCGATTTCGTAAATTTGATTTTTTACAACATTTTTTTAAGATGGAAGAGTAAAAATAAAATTTACGAAATCGATTTGGAAGCAATATATTAGGTCAAGCACTTTGAAATAAACATTTTTTGTCTCTTGAATTTTTTTTTTTAACTCTTCCTTTTCGAGATATTAGCAACACGTCCTTTTCGAGATATATGTCGATTTATTTCAACACGTTTAGGGCTGCTATTTTGTTTTGAGTGGTCCGATTTTTATTTTCTTTATGTCATTTTCCTAGTCTTAAATAAACCTTTAAAATGAGGTATCACATGACCATACTTCCCATTTAAAAATATTGAGTAGCCCCCAAAAATTCCGATTTTGAGTTGGGGGGCAATGTTGCACTATGCATGGGGAAGTGTGCTTTTATGACCTATAAACAATCCCCAGGTTTGGATTTTCTATCAATGCTCGGTGGAGAGTTAAGGGGGTGTCTCCAGACTTTTAACTAACCCTGTATATAACTTACAATATTGTTGCGTTTACTGTGTTGGCATAGCATTCCGGGTTGAACTAACCGATGATTACACATAACTTAACTATTATCCTTCATCCGATTGTTTTGATAGTTACACCATCCGTTAGGGAATCAAAAGGGTTGCAAAAACCCTTGAAATTGTTTGCTAAAATGTACGGTTTTGAATAATTTAGGTTTGTAATTTTGAAAAAGCCGCCTTTTCAAAACGTATTATTAGATATAATAGTTTATCTTTCTGAAGATAGATCATTCTTAGGTTAACCTTCATGAAACTTTTAAACTCAATCGGTCAAACATTTCTCTAGATTAAACAAATAAAAGAGCACTGTGGCGACAAAATCACACTGATTTAAATAAAAACCCGAACCACAAAACAAGGAGCAAAAACTATAACTAAACAACTAAATTGTAAGTTAAGTCAAAAATGTAATATTTTTCCTAGGTTTATATCAGGCATAAAAATTAAACTTAGTAATTCTAGGACGGACAAAGTTCTTGAATTTGCTAAGAAAAAATGGCTGAATTTAGAAATAAAATATTTATACAGCAAATTAAGTAGGTTAGAGTTGGATTTGTATAAATTACATCTAAAGTTAGCAAAAAATTGTGAACCGCATGAGTTTGATGAATTTTGTAGAAAAATTCATGTTATTAATGAACATAAAAATTCTGTAAAAGTCAACAAATTGCATAAAAAGTTTGTAGACATTAGTAAGCCTAAAGATAAATTAGATCCTAATGTTAATAAATTTCCACCTTTGGTTAAAAATGAATCCAATCAGACCTTTAATAAAGAGGAAACGGATCTTTTGAGTAAGGGACTTAAGTTTTCACTCAATAATTGTAGGCCTACTCACAACATAGTGGAAGATATAGTAGCTAATATTGAGAGTAGTATTCAGTATTTAAAAGATTCTGATAAAAATTACATTAGGAATGCTTGTAAAATTCAAATCCAAGCGAATTTAGGCAGTAAAAATTTGGGAAGTAAATATAATTTAATAAAAAAAGAAATGGATATAATTAAAGGTCTGAGACAGAAAGATTGTTTTTACCTTAAGGCTGATAAAGGTAATACTGTAGTGATTTTGGATAAAGCTGATTACTTTAGTAGGGTTTCAAAAATGTTAAAAGAAGGACCTTATAAAGAAATATCTAAAAATCCACTTAACAAATTTGTTAGGAACACTAAAGATACCATAAAAAATTGCGGTTTGGTGATTCCTAAAAATGATGTTTTTAAATTTCATGTTTCCAATCCAGTATTACCTAGATTGTATTGTCTTCCTAAAATTCATAAGGAAGGTAAATCGATGAGGCCTATTGTTTCAGGGATTAACTCACCGACTTACGTTCTTTCAAAATGGTTAGCGGAGGAGTTTAATAGATTTGAAACAAAATTTGGATCTTTCTCTATTAAAAATAATTTAGAATTTACAGAAATAATTAGGGATGTTAAACTCCAAAGCAACGAAATATTAGTTTCATGTGACGTTAGCTCTCTGTTTCCTAGTATTCCAATTAAAGAGACTATGGGTTATTTGAGAGAATTTCTGCACAAAAATCAGGTAGAACCTCGGAAAATTGATGAGTATGTAAGATTAACCAAGGTCTGCATGGATCAAAATTATTTCCAATTTAATAATGTTTTTTGTCAACAGCTTGATGGTACGGCTATGGGCAATTGTTTGTCTCCTTTTATAGCAGACCTTTTCATGAGTAAGTTTGAGGAGGAGTTAAGCAATGATCTTGACTACTTTCCTAGAATATGGCTGAGGTATGTGGATGACATTTTTGCCATTTTTGACCTCAACAAATCCAGTGTTCAGGAATGTGTAGATCGATTAAATGGCAGACACAATTCTATTAGATTTACTCATGAAACTGAATTGAACCAAAGCTTGCCATTTTTAGATATTTTATGTATTAGAAATAAGCAACAGATAGAATTCGATATATATAGGAAACCCTCAAATAATCATAGGTACATATTAAGCAACTCGAATCATAGTTATAAACATAAACTTTCTACTTTTAATAGTATGATAAATAGAGCAATTCAGATCCCCCTTACACCGAAACGTTTTTACAATGAGTTGAATGTTATTAAAAATATAGCTCAGTTCAATGGTTTTGATCCTAAAATTATTGATAATTTGTTAAGGAAACAGAGGCTAAAAAATGTTAGAATAAATTCCACGACACTCCAACCGGAAGGAAAAGAAAAATTGAAATATATTAGTTTACCTTTTGATTCCATACTTACTAAAGGCCTGGAGTCTATTTTTAAGAAATGTAACCTTAGGATTGCTTACAAAAGTCATAATAACCTTAGACAACTGTTAGGTAACCCTAAAGATAAAATTCCAATGTTGGAAAAGTCTGGAATTTATGAAATAAAATGTGACACTTGTGAAAGGGTTTATCTAGGCCAAACAAAGAGAAAAATTATGACGAGATTTAAAGAACACATATCACATATTAAGTACAATAGGCCTGAAAAATCTAGCGTTGCGGAGCACATTCTTGAAACAAACCATAACTTGGAAATATCCAATGTTAGGTTAAAAAAAGAAGTGACTTCAAACAAGTTATTGAACAGCTTGGAAAGCATTTCCATTTTTCAGGCTGACAATGATATGTTATTAAATGCAGATAAAGGGCCTATTCCTAACTCGTCATTGTTTTCTTTACTTAGGACTGGATAGGAACCTTTAGCAATAGATAGTACTCTATTTATTATTTATAATATTTCTTAACCTTTATTTTATTTTTTAACTTTCAGTTATTTGTATTTTTTAAAAAGACCTATATTATTTATATTTTGTTGATCTGTATTTGTTAACATTGGGTTTAAAGTTTGTTATTTTATTTTATTAAGTATTTAATTTATTTTGTTTTTTATTTATTTCATTAGGCCTATAGTTTTTTTTTATTTTATTTTATTATTATTATTTTAATTTCTGTTTGACTGTTTACAGTTTTATTAGACCAGTTTGTTATTTTTTGTATTTAATAGTTTTATAATTTATTGTTAAATTGGTTTTTATTGTTAATAATAGATACATGTTAGTAGATTTAATGTGGCTCCTCCCATTCCCCACCCCCACCAGGACGGTCTTGGATTAACCGGTATGGGGAGGAGTGGGGGGAGGGCGTGTACAGTATATATAGGTTGTAATATTTTATGTATACTTTAGTAGTGTAAAACCCTCTGAGGATGATGACCATGTCATCGAAATGTACATAAGGGTAAGGTATTAAACTTAACTTACAATTTAGTTGTTTAGTTATAGTTTTTGCTCCTTGTTTTGTGGTTCGGGTTTTTATTTAAATCAGTGTGATTTCTCTAGATGTAAATTATTTTGTAGAAAAAACAAAAATGGCGGATATCTGGAAAACGAAGCTATTCCGGACATATGTTTATATGCACAATTTGGTTTAATTTTTATCTCTAAAATCAGTTAATGAAGTATTATCCTTTCCTCCTTAAACATCCTGTATAATTGCTAAAATCTGATTACAGAGTCCTGTTGGTTAAGGAAAGGAAAGCAATTTTACTTACTAAATTTACTCGTTCCTGGAGGTGTTATTGTTCGCTGCATTTTATACACTGAGGTCTGCTTTCATTATCAACTTCTGCAACACAGAATCAGTTCAAGTTATATTTTACTACGTACATACAACACTGTTGTAGTTGAAATGTAAGAATCTATATACGTTCGATACAATAAATTTAAAAGAGAGAATACAGCACCTCCTTTTATAAGAATTCATCCATTCAGAAAATTGTATTTGTATGAAGTACGAAGATGTTTTTCTGAAAGAAGTGGTGATTGTAGTTCTCGGCCAAGAACTCGTATTTTACGCAATGAATAAAATACGGATGTACCTTAACCAAATTTTACTGTTTTTTTTTTTTAATAAAATTATTCGCATAAATAAAACCAAAGTTTTTTTGTTTTCCATTCAATATTCAAAACTGTAAAAATAACAATACATTTTCCCGTTTATTAAGAGAACATTTACATGCAATAGGAACTATTGAACTGTATTTTAAAGTATTAACTTGATAATATGTGTGTGTACGTGGGTGTTGAAAAACAGATTTGGTATGCTTGAGTTGGTGAGAGAGAGGGTGTGTGTGTACTTAAAAAATTTCAATTACATAACAAATTAACGGGATTTAAAAAATGTAAAACGCAAAACGGATGAGTATTGTGATTTTGGTTAAAATGAGAATTTGGAAACAATTTTTTGATACAAAATAAACGAAATAGGTGGTTTTAAATTTAACATTGCTTTTACGGAATACAAGTCCAAGATGGCCGCCACTACAGCACCCTTAAGAAAACTGTGAACATTTTTAGAACATTATGCTCCATATTTAGGATATGACTAGCTGGAAGCCGATATACGATCTGTTTATGATCCCATCAGCTAAACTCTAGCTTTGTTTTATATCCCCGATAAAGCAAATTATAAAATTATCTTTAAAGATTATTTTATTAAAATATTTTAATAAATATGTTTAATTGATATGTTTTTATCGATTGACTATTTCAAAAAAAAAAAAATATTTTTTTTAAATATTTTATTTTGAAGTATATATCAGGTATGTAAGTGATAAACATACTCAATGTACAGTATTAAACATCATGGAAACTGCAAAGTATGTTAGGTTTGTGTTTAAATATTGTAAATGTGTTTAAACATTGTTGTTTGTTTATAGTTTAACGTACCCTAACTGAGTGTAAATACCACATAGGATTCTTTTAGGTTAGGCCTATAACATTTCACAACTTAATTAATAAAGGGTAAGTTTTACAAGCTGTTGTTGTTTAACGTCTGTTTTATATGATATTTATTAGTTGCTATGGTAACTACTGATACACATATTAGGCCTACCACACAACTTTAAAGGAAACATCTGATTATGGTACTGGCATTGAAAACATGTATGCATCAGCTGTGCTGTGCATTTTAAATGGACAAATTATGCATCAGCTGTGCTGTCTATTTTAAATGGACAAATTTTATTTTTTAATTTGAGAAAAAGATGTAGAAAACTGGTTTTCCGATAATTTTCAATACGTCCAATTGACTTTTTGGGTAACAAATAACTTATGTACCAAATTACAAGGGAATCCTTAGAGCCGTTTTCGAAATTAAATTCTGCAAAAACATACAATTATTGCTCATTTAAGAATATAAGATATATAAGATAAAGAATATGCATTTGCTTTTGCTTTTTATTCATTGTATTGCAAGTAAATCCTGTAAGTTATTAAATTTTAGCATATCCTTATTATTCATTCTTCAGGGACAATACATATATTTTATAATTTACTAGTGGACCCAGCAATGCTTTGCTATTGCTTGATTTAATTTAAAGGGTAGTTATTCCATTTCATTAAATTGACTTAAGTAATAGAATTGCAAAATGTTTTTTTTTTTTGCCACTTAAGAATATACTGCACAAATTTAGATGTATAGTTTGTAAACCTTTATAGATAATACAGTAAACGTTTTGTTTGTTTTTACCTAATCTAAAAAAACTGCTAGTTGTGAGAATTGTAAAAAACCTGATTCTAAATTTGCCCAATTGGTTGCAAATAAAAGTATTTTGTTTCATTGTAGGCCTAACCTAAAATTATGTTCAGTTTTTGATCCAACTCAGCTGTTTCATATATATAATGTACCAACCAATGTTTGAATTGAATTAAAACATAGTAAGCATTTTTAGTTGATTTTTGTTTTTGTTTGCTTTATGTTAGTCTAACCTAAAAAAAGCTGTTGGTTTTGAAGAATAATAAGCTGATTATAAATGCTGACTAATGTTGCTATGGTAATAAATGTAAACAAACATGTGTTACTAAGCATTTTATACGAACAGCTGTTTTTGTGTGCTATGATCTTGAGTCCATACAAAAGAGGCTGTTTAGTTTTTCCAAATTTGAAACTTTTTCGGGAAACTTTTCAAATTTTTCTTTATATAAAAACCTAGTTTGGACTATTGCGAACATTTTTAAACAAAAAATAGCCAAATTGGTCCAGCCGTTCTCAATTGATGCGCTTACAAATAAACAGCAATTCATGTTTATTATATAGATTAACATACCTTCACAATTAAACCAATTTGTTTTTTTACTGTTATAATTATTATAAAACCGTATGCGTTTATTTTCCAAAAGGTAAAACCTTGAACCAAGTCAACAATGTAACTTTGTTGGTACGAGTATTGTGGGAAATGCGTTGAACATTGCTCTTATAACTGAATTAGGCCTTACTCCAGCAGAGACGAGCGATACAGGCTAAACTACATACAAAGTGATAAACACACTTGCACTACGTTGTACATTTACTGGGACTAGTACATTATGTCACGACACACTGATGAAGACCGGAATACAAAACATGCAAAGGGCGTATCTTTACGTACACGGTAAGCTAAGCAGTAAGGGATACAACAACTCTGTGCTGTACAAGCCGACAACATGTGCATAAACTTGAGTGAGAAGACTACAGCCGTAGCTGAATGTTATACGAGAAGTATATCCTAATTAACATAAAGCCTTGTGTATGTTAATGAAATAATAATTAATATTTTATAGAAGCAATTTACTATTAATGCAGTTTATAAAAAATGTAAATACAATACAAATACGAATCGCTTAAAATGGGACATTATTAATAGGCTTCGCGGACAGTAGGTGAATAACTTATTTAATAAATTGAAAAATATTAATCATTCGTATTATAGTATGCTTTTACCGAGTTTTAGAATCTTCGATTCTAAACTCAAACTCAATCACTTAACATACATGCATTGTACAACTGCATAAAACCACCTTACCCATTTACTGTAAGTAGGTCTAGTTAATATATTTTACAATTAATTATATACATTTACCAAATTTTAAAATCTTTAACCATTATAATTTATTATTAGCGAATTTCCATAGGAAAAATGAGCAATTGCAGTGGCCCTTATGGTAAGACCCAAGGCCGGGAGTAGCAAATGAGCACCGTTCATGGTCCCCAGAACACGTTTTGGGGTGTCAATAAAAATCATATATATATATATATATATATACATATGTATATATATGTTTGCACTGTAGCGGCCGCATTTTAAGTCCGATTTGGTGCACATGTTGGGTGTCTACGTAGCTCGGACGAGTTCGTTAGCCAAAAATATCCAACAATCGGAAAAACGTTTTTTGACCTTAAGTAACTATATTTTTTTTTTTTATATTTCCCACAAGAATGAATTTGTTTTTTAGTTTTTTCTACAAATATAAATGTAAGATGTTATTCTGCATATTTTGTTTTTTTACGCGGCGACCTTATATCTCGCTTGGTTCCCCCAAAATCAATCAAAACGTGAAAGAAAGATCATTTCACAATGAAGATTCATTGTGTATTGAAGATTCTTCCAATACGGGGGTTGGCGTGCGAAGATACTCAAAATATACGGAATGGCGTGCGAACCATTTTGCAGCTATTCAGCACCGCCGTGAATAGACCTATTTCCCAAATTGTTGGTTGAAACCCTAAAAAATAGGCCTATGAACTTAATTTTAGAAATTTGCTCAACTCACGTCAGCGGTTCAGCTGCGTGGTCGAATTATTGTTGAACAGAATCTGCTTGAAAACTTAGTGTTGTATCATCAACAAATTGAATTACCCTATACGCATGTACTGATGATGATAAATCATTAATATAGATTAAATTTAATACTGGGCCGAGAACTGATCTTTGGGAGCCTCTGTGTTTTATTATAGAGATATGAGTTTTTCCATAGTAATATAATCTCTCTAATAACAATATCGTCGCATTTCTTAAGTAACAAATTGAAATCAACACAGTCAAAATATTTGGAAAGATCGAGAAAAATTCGGATAACTTCCATTTTTGTAACAGGTCATAGAAATTACCAAACACTTTTGTTTAAAGGTGTTTTTGTAAACACCAATCATTGCTGAAGGTATGACAGAAATAAGGATCGTTGGAAAAATCATAACCCCTTTAGTAATCACAGTATAAAATCTGCAAAAAATAATGTAAACCATGTAAATGTTATCGAAAACTTTTGTCTGAAGCAATTTTAGGTATGACGTATTCTTACTGAAAGGGGTAAGGCTAAAAAGAGGCCGAAGAACAACAAAAAACGATTTTCTTAGTAGACACAATGTAGACGTTTTCTCAAAATGTTTGTAAATTTGCAAGCTATAAATTACCAAAATTATTTGTCAAAATCAATTTTATAACTGTTCATTTAGCACAAGAGCACAACAGAAAAGTAGTGGTAAAAAAAAAACTTTGATTAAAAGGTTTTTTATAATTATAATAATTATAATATTTTCCAATCAAATTTTAGCCACTTACCTACAAAATACAGGCTGAACTTGTATTTTCCTTTTAAAAAACTGTTTACAATGTTTTATTCGCGCCCTCGCCTAAATCCCTGCCACCCTTTGCTAAATTTTAAAGAAACCTGATAATCCTTGTATGCATTCTCAGACAAAACACTAAAGCATGCTTCGAGCTCTAATGTAATCAACCTACATAATGATAACTGTTCTAACCCAATCAGCTGTTATGACGCGTTCCGCCGTTACCATGGCAACAAGTTACCGTCTGCTTTGCTTAGGTATTATGAAAACCCACATTCAAACATAATGTAACAACGTTCACGAGTGCTTGTTTAAATACACGAATGAAAGAAATTTGTCCTCGTTCTGAAATAGAATCAGTTTTATCTTGTTCTGCTAAGTGTAAAACTAATACTTTTCTCCTAAATAAATGGAAACTAACTTTGTAAGTTTATTTTGTATATAACCTGATGATGGACAAAAGTTCCGAAATCGCAATAGTTTCAAAGAAGAAAAACTAATTAATTGAGGATCGTGTGACGTGAGTACAAAACTAAATCTACTTATATAAAGCTAGACGGTAACACTGATTCACTGACATTAATTATTTAGGCACTTCCCGTAATCGGAACCCCGTCAACCTTATACTTGAATTAAAGCTATCGACGAGAAACTTTTGGGAAAATTGCCAAAATTAAACATTTTTTTATATTTAGGAAGCACCTTTTGAGCGGGAACGATTTTTTCGATTTTTTAAATTTCTTTATTTTCCCACTTTGAGCGCATTTAACAAGTAATAGATAGCAAAAAATGTTAAATACAAAAGTTGTAGAAAATTCAATTTCAAAGAAGAGATTTCCCGTCAGATTCAAGATCCAATCATCCATTTAGCCACTATTCATCAGAGAAGGGAGGCTCCGCCCAACGTCCTTAAAGCTAGACGATTTCACTGATTCAGTGACATTAATTATTAGGCACTTCGCGTAATCGGAACCCCATCAACCTTATACTTGAATTAAAGCTCTCGACGAGAAACTTTTGGGAAAATTGCCAGAATTTAACATTTTTTAATTTTGGAAGCACCTTTTGGGCGGGATCAATTTATTTTTATTTTTTGAATTTCTTCATTTTTCACTTCAAGCGCATTTATCAAGAAAGCGGTAAGAGACAGCAAAAAATGTTGAATATAAAAGTTGTAGAAAATTAAATTTCAAAGTAGAGATTTTCCGTCAGATTCAAGATCCAATCATCCATCCAGCCGCTATTTACCCGAGAAGGAGCTCCGGCATACAATCCTTCAACTTTCCCATGTTAATCTTATGGAGATAATGTTTAACAAGCTTGAGTTAGCTGCCAAATAAAACAGCTGATTTATGCTTGGTCCACCCATGTACAAACCAGCCAAAGATTAACGAGATTCTTTAGCGAATTTTCCAACTGCGAGCGAAGCGAAGCAGCCATCTGAGTCCGAAGGCCGAGGCGAGGTTGGGACGCGAAGCGTCCAGGGGCAGAGCCCCTAGTCTATCTATATATATAAAAGCGAAATACCACTCACTCACTCACTGACTCACTCATCACGATTTCTCAAAAACTACGGAACGGATTGAAATTAAATTTGGTATGTAGCTTCCTCTAGGGCCGTAGGTGCTCACTAAGAAAGGGTAAAATTTCGAAATTTTAGGAGGGGTTTGGGGGGATCAAAATTACCAAAATCATAATTTCATATTTTTTATTATTATGACAATAGTGCTTTTATTATTTAAGAACTATACCATATATAAAAGCCAAATATCACTCACTGACTGAACACTTAAAAAGAATACAATTACGTTAAAAAGACTGAAAATACCAACCACCACGGGCAACGCCGTACGTCAAAACTTGCATATGGATTTGAATGAAATTTTGTATGTAGCTTCCTCTAGGGCCCTAGGTGTTCGCTAAGAAAGGTTTTCAAAAAAAAATTAATTTTAGGGGAGTTTGGGGGTAAAAGTTACTAAATATCCCCATAAGAAATGCATAGTGTAATATATGTATTGATATATTTTTTTGTGTTAATATACATGTAACTTTGATTTGTTTACCCGTGCAAATCTGGAACGGGCAGCTAGTATATATATATAAAAGAGGCTTTGTCCTGACTGAATGACATAGAATCAACGTAGAGCAAAATACGTTAGTTTACAAATACGAAAATTCAAAGGTATATTTTAATTCATACACAGACGCACACTACGAAACAATTTTGCAAAATTTTGTTTTCAAAGCGCAAAAATAGTGAAAACTCTAATAAAACAGCTGTTCGGATCAAAAGCTTTGCAACAAATGTTTACAATAATTACCATAACAGCCAACTGAACAGATTTAGAATCAGTTTATTATCCTTCACAAACAACACCTGTTTTATCTTAGAAACAAACTAAAAGCAAATATTGTGTGCGGTCGTGGGAGTTCATCACGCCTTTTCTTCAAATCCTAATGTAATTTAATACGTAATTGTAAATGCATTCAATAAACATAAAATGTTGGTCCTTCAGTCTAGGCCTGGCCTAAATTTATTGTGTGTATGTTTAATTTATTTTAACTGTCTTAACGGCAACATACAGACAATAATTTTAGGTTAGGCCTAGATTGATGGGCCAACATTTTATATGTTTATTGAGTGCATTTATAATGAATGGACATTTAACTGTGTTTACCATCTTAGCTTTGATGTTGTAATTAATTCTACATCCTAATTATAATAACATTAAACGTATGGAAACAGTAAATATTTGTATCCCAAAAAACAAACTAACTCAAAACTGCACCTATTGAAAGATTAAAATTATATCATTCGAAACGTACTGTGCCATAAATGTGCACAAAACATAAATCATGCGTGTATGTTGCCGTTAAGGCAGCTAAAATAAATTAAACATACATACAATAATTTCAGGTTAGGCCTGGACTTAAAATTACTTTATAGATCTAATCTAAAATTATTATACATTATGTTGCCGTTAAGGCAGGTAAATAAATTAAATATACTCACACTAATTTTAGGTAACTCCTAGACTGATGAATCAACATTTTATGTGTATTGAATGTATTTACAATGAATGGATATTTAACTGTGTTTACCATCTTAGCTTTGATGTTATAATTAATTCTACATCTTTATTATAACTAGTGGACCCGGCAATACCTCTCGCTATTGCTATTGCTTGATTTACCTAACCTAAAATTATATTAAGTTTTTGATCCAAATCACTTGTTGATCAAAATCAGTTGTTGATCAAAATCAGCTGTTTTAAGCTTTTCATACGAACAGCTGTTTTTTGTGCCCCTGATAAAATCAAAAGAAATCTTTCTTCTTCTTCCTTAAGATTTACCTTCCATAAGATTAACATTGAAACTTTGAGGGCCACTGGGGCGTATCCCTGAGGACCGATGTAAATTATAATGGGATTCTGCTCATCTACAGGACACTAACTTTCTAACGGTATGCGCGAATTTCTCTTACGATTCACACAAGCTGAGAAAAAAGGACGACAAGTTTTGCGCTTGCCTATTAATATATAGGATAACATTAAACGTATGGAAACAGTAAATACTTGTATCCCAAAAACAAACTAATAAAAAAATGCAAAGATTAAAGTTATATCATTCGTAACGTACTGTGCTATAAAAGTGAAAAAAACATAAATTATGTTTGTATGTAGCCGTTAAGGCAAATTAAATTAAACATACATACAATAATTTTAGGTTAGGCCTAGATTTAAAATTACTTTATAAGTCTAACGTAAAATTATTGTATATTATGTTTCCGATAAGGCAGGTAAAAAAATTAAATATACACACTCTAATTTTAGGTAACTCCTAGACTGATGAATCAACATTTTATGTGTATTGAATGTATTTACAATGAATGGACATTTAACTGTGTTTACCATCTTAGCTTTGATGTTATAATTAATTATACACCTTTATTATAATAACATTAAACGTATGGAAACAGTAAATATTTGTATAAAAAACAATTTAGTAATGAACAGCAATTGAAAGATTAAAATTATGTGAGTATGTTGCCGTTAAGGCTGGTAAAGGGATTGAAGAAAAGGCGTGATGAACTTCGTTCCTACATAGGTGCCACGACCGTACACATTTACTCTATCTTTGTTTGACACTTAGAAGGTAATGGCTTCAAATAATTACCCTGCAATATGTCTTATAGACACCAAACGCTTTATGAACAAAAAGGTTGTTGTAATGCCCCAATTACTTCAGTCAAGACGTTTCCAGAACAAACTAGAATTGACATTACAGGTAAGTATCGTGCCCTCGAGGAAACTTTATTTTGAAGGCTCAGTCACGTCTTTCATTTGCCCTACTTAGACGTTTCATTACTACAATAGGAAATTGCTTCCCCCGTGCTTGGCTATGTTATAAAGATATGTTCTATTTCCTCTGTACGATTGGCGTCTCCTATACCAGAATAGTTACTGTGAATATAATCATCTGGAGAAGTACATGACGTGTAGTCTCATAGCTTTAAGACATGGTTTAGTGGAGTTGTTCGATAAGCAAATAGACTTACAATACTACGTCTTGGCAAATATAATCACACAAGCTGTTCGAAATTGCTATAGATTCGTTTGCCAAACCGTCTATATGAATATATATGTACTGGTAGTTGGCTACAAGGCCGTAGAAAAGGGCGGTTAGGGGTCAACACCCCGCCCCCACCCGAAATCCCGAAATGTATCTGTAAAACTTAATACTGTACTAGGCTTAAAAAGTGTAAGTTGTATTTATTATAAAATCGACAACACAACAGAGGATCCAACAACATATTTTACATCATTGTGCATTGCATGCGTACTAATAATTTGCTTGATTAAACTACAACGTACAATACACATGGATGCAGTAGGTTACAGCCTTACTCTCTTGTGAGTTGTGAGCTTGATCTGATCTATTAAATAAGAAAACTATGAAGGTTCAACAAAAATACTTTACCAACAAAAAAAAATCATCCTTACATCCTATATTATTTTACATGGGTAACTATATCAAAATTTTTAAAATAAGCATGGAAATTGGTGTTTAACATGTTCACTGCTACGTAAATTTCGTATTTCCTATGCTAGGAGCTGAGCCGTTATTTTTTATATTTACAGCCTAAATGCGTAGAAATTATTTAATTTTTTATTTTTAAACCTTTCTACGTAATAATCACTAATATTTTAAAGCGGACGCACATGTGCGTTCATAGCACATACTTCCAATACGGGGGCTGGCGTACGAAGCACGCAATGCACTGTGTATTGAAAATTCTCACAATACGGGGGTTGGCGTGCGAAGCCCGCAATGCATTGTGTATTCAAAATACTTCCAATACGGCGATTGGCGTGCGAAGCACGCAATGCACTGTGTATTGAAAATTCTCACAATACGCCGTTGGCGTGCGAAGCACGCAATGCATTGTGTATTGAAAAATCTCACAATACGCCATTGGCGTACGAAGCACGCAATGCACTGTGTATTGAAAATTGTCCCAACACGGAGGTTGACGTGCGAAGCACGCAATGCATCTTGCATTGAAAAATCTCCCAATACGCCGTTGGCGTGCGAAGCACGCAATGCACTGTGTATTGAAAGTTCTTACAAAACGCCATAGGCGTGCGAAGCACGCAATGCATTGAGTATTGAAAGTACTCCCAACACGAGGGTTGGCGTGCGAAACACGCAATGCGCTGTGTATAAAAAGTACTACTGATACGGGGGTTATCGTGCGAAGCTGTGCACATGTGCGTCCTTAGCAATGAACGTGTTAAAAGGGTTTAAATTTAAACCCTATTTTCACGCCTGAAGCCCCCCCCCCCCCCCCCCCCCCCCCCGAAAAGTTTTCCATGACGTGAGCGATACTGCTGCGTTGACAAATTATTAAAATAGTTAATTCGGTTTAATTCTTAGTAAGTAGCAGCATCGAGCAAACCCATTTCATAAAGTTTCCTATGCATTTATATGAGGGACGTCTAGCTTCTAAACAAGCACTACAAGAAAACTGCTCAACGCCTGATTAACTTGGACTGTAGTACAATGACTCGGGAATGGTCCGCAGGACCATTCTTTTACTCAATGTCTGACATTCTGCAGCGGCGCTAGACTGACAATATAACCAGTGTTTGTTTTACATTCATTTACATAGAAAATGGAATATTTAATGCTATTGTAAAACGTTCTGTAGTCTTGCAATTAATTTAGGGTTTGTGGAAGTTTTTATTCCATCTCAGTTGATGCATTTGACCAAGTCTTCCTCCGTGTACATAAGTTACATGATAAGCATATTACGAGAAGAAGGAAAAGAAAATTTTGGGTTTAGTTTTTGTCACTTAGCTGCTTTGTTAGTTATTTGGTAATTGAATTACATCGACTCGTGTAGAGTTGAATCTATAGTAATCTATCGGTTATTTAGTAATTCATTAAACGTTTTATACGTAAAGTTGTAAGCAATGGACAGCCGATACTAAAAATGGCCAGAGCAGAGTCGTTCATCAATGCCGTGTATTTAATTTCATTTAATTTACATTACATGATTGAAGTACAAAGTCACTATTAAGGGTCTGCAGTAGTGAAGGCCATCTTGGATTTTTATCCCATAAGAGCAATGTTAAATTTCAAACCATTTATTTCGTTTATTTATTATCATAAAATTGTTTGCAAGGTCTCATTTTAAGCACAGTCATAGTACGAATCCCTTTTGCATTTTAGATTTTTTTAATGCTTTTCATTTGTTATGTAATTGACATTTTGTAAGTACAAAGTTTGATTTTTTTTCCTAACACAATAAAAAATTAATAATGAAAAGTAATTTACAAGCCGGATCCGAAATTTTATAAAGAATATTCAGTTTTTCTTTTCATCACTCAATTACAAAAGATGGATATATAAAATGGTTTGAAATGAGGCAATGTCAAAGCGCTCAGCTGCAAGAAATTGCACTGTTTAGATACGGCTATGGAGAGAAGCGCTTGCGTTTCCTGTTGCTTTCTCATTTACTTTAGCAGACCCTTAATTAATTATTGATAGTAACACTACTTTTACTTTCTCCCCCCTATACGTAGTATATGGAGAAAGTATTTTTTTCGTCCAAATTTTCGAATTTGATTTTTTAGTGGAATATCTGTGTTGGTGCTCCCTGAACCCAAAAATATTTTTAGTTGAATTATTTGTTTTGGTGCTCTCTGAACCCAAAAAAGTTTTTTTTTTGTGATGTCTGTGCGTGTGTCAGTTAGGATATGTAGGATGTGAGCTGGAGACCATACAAACGGTCCGATTTTGATCAAATTTGGTATATAGGTGTAGTTCTGGAATAGCTCCAAGAGTATTTTTAATTTTTTAATTTTTTTTATTTTTAAGGGGTTTTACCCCCCCCCCCAAAAAAGGGCAAAAAACGAGAAAAATCCAAATTTCTAAAAAACGGATCTAACGACTTTGATAAAATTTGGCTTATATATAACCCTTAATGTACCCTACCATATGCAAAAAAAACCGCATATTTCTAAAAATTCTCGTTTAGGTAATAATAATAATAACAATAATAACTGATTTTTGGGTTTTTTTTTATAAAAAGGGGACTTAAAATGCGGCCGCTAGAGTGCGAGCACATATATATATATGATTGTTAATGACATTTGCTACTCCCGACCTTAGGTCTTACCATAAGGGTCACTGCATTCCAAGGGTAATTTTTCCTTTGG
>JAGFPH010009905.1:14230-27188 GCA_018207615.1 Philaenus spumarius | reverse complement strand
AATTTGGAATAGGCCTACAATTTCGTACATCGGCCTAGCTTCGAGTGTATTTTAAAAGGTGGATTTCGGTCGATTGGTTTACTCTTGAGTTATTATTATATATTATATGGATTGGTCGTTTAATTTAGATTAATTTTGATGTGGGAATGATATCAATTTGAGGTCGAGAAGTACTGGTAATTATTTAAAATGTTGTTGGAAGTCGGATGTTATAATATTATTAATGAATCATTTACGATTTTTGCCGCTAGGTGTCGCTGCTACAACTTGTGAATGAAATGCCTTTATAGTAGTCTGTTCCTCTCTCTCGCACTCATGCGTGTTTAGTTTAGTAATTACGAATGGTTTCTTTTGATATTTTAAATGATTTTTATATAGGGATATATTTTGAATTGTTACAATACCAAATTTCATCAAAATCGGACCGTTGGTATGGTCTCCAGCTCTGTACACATCCTTACAGACACACAGACACATGGACAGACAACACCAAAAAACACTTTTTCGGGTTCAGGGAGCACCAAAACAAATAATTCCACTAAAAATATTTTTGGGTTCAGGGAGCACCAACACAGATAATTCCACTAAACATTTTTTGGGGGTTCAGTGAGGAAATTTGGACGAAAACAATACTTTCTCCATATATACTACGTATAGGGTGGTGAAAGTAAAAATACAACCCATGGCCTACAAAAATATAATTTATATTTTCATTGCCATAGCAACCAACTACATAAAATAACAAATAAATCAGCTGATTCGGTTAATCAACTTAGAAATACAATTTTAGGTTAGACCTAGTTTATTAATTTAATTGTCTTAGGCAATAACACAAGTTTTGTTTTCTGTACCTTTCGAATGATTTAAAAGCTTCATTACTCTCCTTTTATAAAAAATACTAAAAAAAGGTACTACAAATTTCCATGTTTACGAATTAATATAATGATCATTAAACAACAAATTTGTAATAGAAATAAAAGAAATTAAAATTTTGTTTCATGTTAAGAAATTTCAATTATTAATAATGTCCTAATAACTGCATTAGGTAAGCTAAGAGTGCCTATGTTTATATATAATACGTGAAGCAGATTTTTGTGAACACAACTCCTCCCTTATTTCTAGACCAAATTTAATGTTTGAGTTGTCAAAAAATTCGTCTCATTTCGAAGTTTTGCAATAAGGTTTTAGATGTAAAAAATTCTTATCCTTAATGGCGTGAGCTAATCTCAAAGATCGGGTTTTACCCACAAGATTAACATGGAACGAATTTAAAAACATTTCTGTACAAAACAGCTGTTTATAATAAGAACCAAACTAATCCAGCTGCTTTCGTGGAAGCAAATAATGATTTTTAAATAACAGATAATATAATGATTCGGATGTCCAGCTTTTAGTACAAAATCATATTTTAAGTTAGGCCTATACTGAACCAACACATGTTTCGAACACACACAAACCAATAAAAACTTATGTTAAGGAATTAAAAAATAAGAAAAAATATGTTACATCCTAATTAAAATTAAATAAGACATATAGTAGACCTATTTATTAATAATATACGGTAATTGATAGTGAGTAACTTTTTGGTTAGGTTTTTGATTAAGTGTACACCTGAGACATACTGGTTCTTTTAACCTTTATAATAACTGTTATAAAATATACGAAATAATTTGATTTGAACATTTAACATGATTTACCATCTTAGTTTAGAGGTTTTATTAATCCTCCTACACCTTTATTATAAATAAAACATAACATGTTTTTAGAAGGTTCCAACGGGGGTTGGCGTGCGGAGCACGCAGGGGTCTCCCCTAGTAAATTACGAATATTGGTAATCTGATAGATATTATCGGTCAATCGGAAAGGATAGTCTTAGCAACTTTTAATCACAAAAAAAATATTTTACTATCAATTATATTTATTTTAATTTATATGTTTGTGAAATTAAATAGGAAAGGAAAACTTTTCTTACTGAACTTATGTTTAATACCTAATTTTAAATTTAATGCGTTCGAAATGTTATTGTTATAACGGGTATTCATAACTATATTGTCTTTGAATTTGTAAATTACAAATGTTACATTAAAACATAATTAGGTAGGTATTATGAATTTTGCTAAAGTTAGTTCTACCAAAATACATAAATGCATGCTACATTCAATTTTTCCTCAGATACATATTTAGAATTTAAATAGACATGAACAAAAATGTTGTTTGGGTTTCGAAGGAGAGATGTAATACTTTCAGTTTTAAGAATAAACAAACTGAACTGACCTCACACTCCCCCTCCCCCACTTCTTACAGGAAGATTACTTCCTGTAGATGTAGCCTGTTGTTACCTTCAAGCTCCAAGGTCAGTTCTATCTCGATTTACTCTCTCTCTCTTTTCGTTTAAAGCAATGCTCCTTTAGATTTAGAACGCTAGAGGGCAGCACATTATGAAGCACAAGTTCAAGTAGTGTCAAATGTGTCACGACAGGATGCGCTGGCGTATTCTCTCACCGTATAGTCCATAAGGTGGAATATCTGTATGTATAATCAAGGTCGATATATATGCCGATATTGTGACGTGCCTTGTTATATACGCTGACTTCTTGTACATGTGTTTGTTTTTAACTGTTTTTTAATTGTTAAACTGTTTATTATTCAAACCTCATTCAAACATTTATTTGTCTTTCTTAACCGTTTACTTCAACCGCACTACTTGTTAAAATAACTTCTTATACAGTTCATACACGTTACATATTCTCGTTGATTAATATATTTTAAGTCTGCTTTTTTATTTTACCTATTTATAGTCTGCTTATTCTTTATTTATTAAAAATGATTCTACTGTAACTATTTTGCGTCATAAAAGAATTTATATGTATGCAAGAATTATAAACGTTTACTATTATATATATTGCGTCATTTATTTTATTTAGACCAAACCTCTATGCTTTAGACATTATGGGAAATTACAAATTTATTTTTATCATGTAGCATCTCTGTTACATGGCTGTCAGTGTTACACTCCGTAGTGGTATTGTCAAAAGCCCCCTCAATGTCTAGGAAAACACCAAATGCTACCTCCTTGCACTCGATGGTTCCTTCTATTCTGCTCACAAGGTGATGCAGTGCAGATTCACAGGACTTACCTGGGATATAAGCATGCTGGTTGGCATGCAATGGGCGTTCTACAAGTGTCCCATCACATATGTGCCTTTCTATTATTTTCAACAGGACAGATGTTAGGCTTAAAGGCCGAAACGACTTAGGGTCAGTGTAACTTACCTTTCCTGGTTTCGGTATGAACACAACCCTGGTCATCCTCCAGGATCGTGGAATATAACCAGTAGCTATGCTCGCCCTGTACAACTTACAGAGCAGTGTCACCAAGTTATTTACATTTTTCTGGAGACAGACGGGTCTGATCCCGTCTCCTCCAGGAGATTTGAACGGATCAAATGTTCCAATAGCCCATTTAATTCGTTCATGTGTCAGTGTCCGACTGGCTAGCTTCCAGTCGTTAGCTTTAGCAGCGGGTCCAGCACAATTATTTTGTAAAAGTGCCCCCCCCACTACCATCCACTATTGTACGCCCTGGAAAGTGTGCTCCAAGGAGTTCCCCCAGCACCTCTTTCAGGTCTGCAATAGAGTCTCCGGTCACCATCTTAATGATACCAACCGGTGATACCGGGTCCTTGGCTAAAAGTTTATAAATCCTGGAAGTTTCCTTTTCCAATCTCCATGCAGAACTTCCTCCAGGAGTCCCTCTTAGCCTTCCTAACTTTCCTGCTATACTGAGATAGCAAGTCATGATAGGAGTCCCAGCATTTGCATCTCTTCGCAATCTTGAAGAGATTTCTTACCTTCTTCCTCATGACAGTTAGCTCATGGGTCCACCACCCAGCTCCTACTGTTTTGACACGTGTCAGAGGACAGTGCTTCTCATAGGAGCTGACGATGGCTTCCCCAAGTCCATCTGACATGTTCTCCAGATCCTCTGTGTTCTGGATCTTACCTGTCATAAACCTCGTCTTCTCATCGAGGTCATGTTTGTAGAATTCCCAGTCCGTTCTCCTCGGGTTCCTGTATGTTTGGCATTCCAGCTTCAGTTCACCTATCCTGAAACAAATATGCCTGTGGTCTGACAAAGATGGCTCAGTTGATACATGGCAATTGTGTATCCTCCTGGCCACCCTTGCAGTACTCAGAGTGAGGTCAATAACCTCCCTCCTGACCCTATTTACAAAAGTAATAGAGATCACGTTGATTGTCGCATATGTTTATGCTGATGTGAATGAGACACAGTGCACCCGGTCGATATTCACAGTTCGGAAATACAGTTTTTATTTCATACTTTTAATGTTAAGAATTTTGTTTGAATACATTTTAAATTATATAAGAAAATAGTAGTTATTAGTGCACATGGATTAAAGCCGCGGTCACACTAGGCTGTGTGCCGTCTTTAACTATTAACAAATCGGAAGCTGAGCTGGGCCTTGAATAGACGACACAGTATTATGATTTAACCTACAAAAAGATTAATCAAACCCTTACCTTGATCTGCTAAAAATCTGCTGCAATAAGCCTTATTCATCCATTTACAAAAGGTAACTTATTTAATACAAATTATGTACACAGAATTCAGTTAAATTGTTTATTCAACAAACAAATTAGTTTGTTATTAAAAAAAAATTGATATGCCCTTGTGTATTCAAAAATTTAATTTATACGCCCTTAGATAAAATTAAACAATTTAAATAATCAACCCACTCTTAAAAGAAAAGCTAAAACCCTCCCCTTTTCTGAATTAAATTTTATAAGTTATTTTAACAATGAAACATTACAAGATAACATTTAGACAGAAAAACAATTATTTATATACAGTAATAAGTTTTACTATATGGCTTATAGTATAAACATGTACGCTTAACAAAGAAAGAGTTATTATGCCTAATTTTTGGTATACCTGCTTAGGTATACGGTTGATCAACCAACATGTTTATTTTAAAAGAAAATTTTGTAAAATAAACAAATAAAAAAATAATAGACTAAACTGAAATAAATTAGTTTGTGACATCACCTTTAATTAGAATAAATTTAGAAGAATCCCTTAGGGATTGTAAGTGTCGAAAAATAGCTAGCTGCGCACCACCCTTTTTAATATAACTTAACCTAGACAAAATTTAATAAATATACTTTACAATCACAAGAAACACTCTGTAGAAACAACTTCTAAAATGTTTATGTAGGTTTGCACATATTAATCGAAAAAGGTTTGTAGTTTAGTAGCTGGTGAATAAAATGTTTATGCAGACTGGTAATAAAGTTTGTAATTTTACAACAATTCAAAATTAAAGTTGATTATCCATAAACATGTTTTCTATTTTTTTTTTATAAGTTGACAGTTGAATACTTTAGGTAGATAGTTGAATATATGCAGTTGAAAGTTTAGGTAGATAGTTGAATATGTGCAGTTGAAAGTTTAGGTAGATAGTTGAAAAGTTTAGCCAGATGGTTGAATATGTGCAGTTGAAAGTTTAGGTAGATAGTTGAAAAGTTTAGCCAGATGGTTGAACCCAGTTAAACTGTTGAACAGACCAAACACAGTCAAGATTACTGATCTGACATTATGCAGAAAAACATGTTTGAAATGGTGCTGCATAATGCTTGTTACAGTTTGTCAAAAACATTACAGTTGGAACATGCTTGATAGTAATAGCAGAATGCTTTAAAGTTTATAGTTATTTCCAAACTGATTTTAAAATAAGTTAACGACACAAAACTGTCCATTAAATGTATGGTTTTACAGAGTTCTTCAATTATGAAAATTTTAATGTGCAAAAGTTAGAAGCAAAAAACATTTACAGTCTGATTGAATTAAAATTTAGGTTAAATATGATTGAGTCTAGTTTTAAATTTGATTAACAGTATTTTAAATAAAGGAAAGGTAATATTATATAGGCACAATTAATATATATATGGATGAATATCGACAGTTTGAAAAACTTAAACTAAATTTTAATGAAAGCAGATCGTTACCTGGGTTAAAACGGAGTGTTTCTTGAAAGACGTTACAATACATGGCAACACGTTTTCAGAGTATATACACTACATTTACTTTTACGTTATTGCATACGCTGCATTTATAAACTTACTCTGAAAACATTACTTTACACAAAAGGCACTTTCCACCACAAACAACTATCACATTAGAAGCAGCTGTAGTTACATCTTGACGCCATCGTATCTCAAGGCAATATGGCCGGACAGTGATACATTGGCTTTCTTTCTAAAAAAAAAATGAATGCTCGAATTGTCAGCTGACTGTTTACTGGCGTAATCTACCGAGCGGTAGGTCAACTAGGAAGGCAAGTATAATGAGTTGCCTAAATATGTAATTTGAGGCGCGTGAATTAACTGAACGTTACAGCTGTTAAGAAGCTGCTACTAACTAGCCGCTGGTAATATCGCCAGCAGGCAGCGGAGAAGAAAGGATTCATATTAGAATATGCAAGACTAGTCAAGTAGCCGCTAGTACAGTTGCTACCTCACAATTTTTCTTGAATTGTTTCACCTTGTACAGTTCATTTCTGTACGTGTCACGTAAGCTTTTTATTTTCAATGGGAACGAACCTATTTTTAGTCCTCTTTGCGGAAGTTCTTGTAATAAGTCACTATATGCTTATTTTGGCTTAGGCAAGGATAATTTTAGAATAAATCTAAAAATGTTATAATGACTTTGCTGGAACAGTTATTTGTGTCAACCATATTCACTTTATTAACGAAAGGAAATATTATAAAATATAAAGCAATAACCAACACTACGTACAACAAACGTCTTATTTCACCAGCTGCTAGTGAGCTACTATGGAATCACATTGGCTGCCTGCGCCAGCGAGGAGGTCACGTGACTGCTAGCGGATGGTAGGTAGCGTTAAAAATTTAAACATGTTTGACTTCGGTTTTCAGCTAGTAAATACTAGCCTGCTTGCATTATCCAGCCGCTGGTTCTGGGTCAGACTATGCTGCTTGCTAGCAATATTACCAGCGGCTAGTTAGTATCGGCTGCTGCCTAGTGTGACCGCTGCTTTATTAAAAAGTAATTTTGAAAATAACAACAAATTTTACAGCAATTAAATGATTTTTAAAATATTTTCCCCATTACAGTAATGTACATTAATCGGATGAGATCCTACTACTATCGCTGACAATGTTGAGTTTAAGTAAATGGCAGCCCATTGTTTGTTTTCTATTCTACGAAGTTTGATAAATAATATTTATGTTTCTTTTTTACAAATGAGGGTAGCTTCAAAACAGGCTTAGTAAAGTCTAAATGAAGTGGGTACTTACCTTTTCTTTGTACCATTATTTCAGAACAGTTTATATATATATTTTTTAATTCTTATAAGTTTATAATGGTGTTAAATTTTAAGTTTATAATAGTGTTCTATTTTAAGTTTATAATAGTGTTCTATTTTAAGTTATATTCTGTAATTTGTATTTTAGTTTTATAATGCAGAATTTATTATTAATTGTATTATATCTCATTAATTATGTTTCTATTGATTGTGTGCAAAGAAAATAATGAATAATACAATTGAATCAGTTTATTCCTCAGGATATCTTTTAGTACTAGCCCTTGTTTAGTTACATAGTTGTTTAAATTGGTAGCAAATTAATGTATCATTATTAGGTGAATTTGGTTGGTTTTCACGACTTAACATTAACATTTGTATTAGGTTGACTGTTATTGATACTAATAGTTGTAGTATTTGTGTTATTCTGTGAAATATGAATTACATTAAGTCTAAATAAATGTCTGTTGATATCTTTAATTACAGAAGATTTTGTTTCTGTACATTTGGTTTGAATTATACCTGGAAGTCACAATGACTTGTTATCTATACATTATTAATTTGCTAGGGGTTATTTTGTAAGTAGAAGTCCTCCTAGAGTTTTTTACCGATTTTGACGTTTTTGGTGTCATTTTAAAGAGCTTCCTCTGAGTTGTGTGTCCCTTAAAATGACCTCAATATATGTTACGGGCTTCGCCCCAGTGGTCCTCAAAGTTGCCATGTTATCCTTATGCCAGATAGTTTTTGTTTACATATTGACCATATACGCACAATTTAAGTCAAAATAAAATATGTCAACGCATACAATCAGCTGGTGTTAAAGGTTTGTTATGATTTGTGTGGAATAACTTTACTAGCCTTTAAATTAAATCAAGCAATAGCGAAGCATTGCTGGGTCCACTAGTTTTTTTTAAACATATCCATTTGAAAAAAATTTGTTACATAGATTTATTATACTTATAATACTGGGTGAGTCAATTAGTTAAAGCTGCCATATGATAACTACGGCAAGAATGAATGTTTAGCTGTGTTTTGAAACGTTCTACCAACATTACATTCCAAAAAAAACTATTAATGCGTAATTCTTAAATTAAAGCGCACTCTAAATTAACCTATCGTCCCCGCGAGCTATGCAACCAAGCCTTCGCTCACGTCATCCACTGCTTCCTATCCCTAACGTCCTACCTTAGGTCATGCTTCAACCACCGCGAGCGACACTTCACAAGTCAGCGAGCACAGTCCGCCATTAGAGAAATCTTTTAGAAACTAGACGCAAAACGAACGACTGCTTTACAAGTACGCCGAAACTAAAGAGAAATGTGTTCGGTTAGTTGAAGTGAAATATGTGTTATTACTGACACCACCGTTTTAACCCTATAAGCGTCAGGCAACGAGAATTCTCGTTGATTGCGTTCGGCTACATACCGGCATCCGAGTGTCAGGCAACGAGAATTCTCGTCGATGCGTTTGAATCAAAATTGGTGCATCAAAAATAATAGTAAGTATATCATATTATATATCATTGTACTCAGGACATTCTAACGATTAATTTAGTATACTGTTTATTACACTATGACATAACTATGTTGCAAAAAATACACAAAAGTTCAAAACATGACAAAAGCATTAGTCTGTCTCATGACAGCAAAAAATAAACGGAGTTTTCCCCTTATCTTATCATAGACTAAATATTGTCTTATAAACAAGTTAGTTATGTCATTGCATGGATCGAAACCTATATATTTTGTATTTATAATTAAATAATTTTTATTATTTTTCCAAAACCTTTACTTTTTAAAGTTTGGTTAAAAATTTATTTATTTTACCGTTCGCAAGGCAAAAAAGTTGCAGAAAAATTAAAACAAATATTTAATCTAATAGCAATGTTTTCCATAATTTTTTTAAACGAAAAAATTTATAATAGTATACACTTTACTTGAATAGGCTACATTATATAGAGTTTTCAATATGTATAGGACATTTTTTTGCAAATTGCTATTTTTTTTTATTTTACCACAAAACATTGTTTTATTTTTTAGGAAGATCTTTTTAAATTGTTTTATGTAAAGAATACTTTTTTGACATTTTGTACTATTTGGATTTATAATTTAATTTTGTTTACTATTTTTCCAAGCGCCCTACTTTTGAAACTTTTGTTTACCAATTTAATTTTTTTCCGTTCAAAACGCAAAATAAGTTAAAGAAATTTAAAAAAAATATTTGATCTACACAGCAATGTTCTCCATACTTCCCTGAACAATAAAATGTATAATAGTGTACACTTTACATGAAGAGGATACATTTTATGGATTTTTAAGTGATAATATGTTCAAGCAGTGAAAAACTGCCTGACGCTTTTTTAATTTTTTTATTATTATTTTTTTTTTGAAAGAGTGATAAGCCTCCTCACCACTGCGACCCATATAGATCTATTGTGGTATACTTCCCTTTCTAGTGATCATCCCAGATCCCTTTCAGGTCTCTTACGAAACCAATAAGGGTCCCGGGATCAACACTATTGAGGTTGTTCCTACCCATTAATAAAAGCTTCTGTGCTTTTGTCTTAGAGCGACAGATAAACATTTTTGCCTGCCTAAGCCCAGGAGCATTGTTCCAATGTGTGGACCAAGTCTTCTCCGTCCAGACTTCAACAACATTTCTCAGATGGCTTTTAGGCATCCCACAGATGGCTTTTTTGCTGATCCCTCCTCCCATCAGACTCTGAGGTCTTTGCGAGCTGGCTTTCCGACAAAGCCTTACTGCCAGATCCTCTACCTATCTCTTGACGACGTCCCCTCCTATTATAGCTCCCACTGCCTCCCCGCGCAGCACGACCACGCTGAGAAACAGAGGGGCCCTCAGGATAGGACTTCCTAAAAATATCAGGCCAAGTTTTTCCCGGTACCCGGTCCCCCCCCCCCCCCAGAGCATCACCCTCTCGAGACCCTGATGGCCTCGAGGAGGTGGAGGGCCCAATAAGCCCAGGCTCCAGGTTAGATGGACCAGGCCCCGGGGACACAGCAGCCACTTGGGCACAAGCCTCAGACGATCCAGGGGGCACAGTAGTCCCCCTTACATCCGAGACACTAGCCTCCTGGACCCCATGTCTTGCTTCTTGAGCCTAATTGGGATGCTTCCAAATTTGAAGCTGAGACAAAAACCAAGTGATTTAATTGTTTTGGCCGAAATATGGTCTATGCTGAGGGTTAGTTCGGTAGTAGGCCCTTTAACAGCCTTCCTGACCACCCTCCAGCTGTCTACGTTAAGGCCATCATTTTGAGCCTTAACAAAGCCCAGAATCCTCTCATTGGAGTCTTCTGGGCAATGTGGGAAGTATGCCTCAGCAATCTGGGCTTTAGGGATATCTTTCTCCCCAACAATCCGCAGATTGGCTCCTTCCCTGGGTTTAAGAGTGTCCCCTAGGGACATAACCCAGTTTGCAGTTCCTTCATTAGAACAGCTAAGGATGCAATAGCCAGCCTTAGTACAAAACCATTGAATTTGGGGGTGATGTCGGATTTACCCATCCTCAGGACCAACTCCAGAATCCCCCCCTGCACGGAACACATTTGCTCTCCGGCCAGGAGAGACCCCGGAAAGTCCGAGGGAAGGATACCCACACGAACACCAGAGATGGCTTGACTATAGCCCATGGGTCTCGGAGCATTACACTCCTGAGCAAGGGTGCTTTCCCCTTCTTTCATCTTTTTGTGGGATTGATTGGGTGGTGTAGAACCATCCGACCGCTCCCTCTTCCTATCCAGGAGTATGCCACGGGCCTCTTCAGCACCATAGCCCTCCTGGCGGAGTTTACGAAGGCGCTTTTTATCAGCGCCGCAAAGCTTTACAGGTCCTTTATGGCCCTGTGGATTGTCTGTCTGCATCGGACTGGGGACTTCACCACTCCCACTACTGTCCTCCACATCCGATACACCACAAATACCAAAAGGTACTTCCCCATGTGCTGAGTCACTTGTCTCAGTCACCATTAGGGTAGAAATCAGAGACACATTAGCCTCCGATGCAACTTGAGTTGCGGTGGAACTAGGAAGTTCCTTGTCGATGGTCGCCAGCACGTTGAGACCTATTTCCTTATTTTCATTCATTTCATAAATTGTGCCACACCCTGGGTAAAAGTAAGAGAAGTGTGTGTGAGTGTGTGTAAGAATGTATATCTCGCTGCAATTGTCCATGCCGCAGATCTCGACCCCAAAGTAACCCAATTCCCACCCCCGCTACCAACCCCGTGGCCTCGGAAGAGCCCCTATAGTTTACGTACATGGTCCTTACCCAGGCACCACCTGGCAATGCATGCAAACTAAGATTTTTGCCAGATGATAAGGCAGCCAACAACAGCTGGTGAGACAAGTCGGGCCTCTGTACTATCTGGCAGCATGGTGTGCTACCCCGGTTTTATCAACTGTACCCTCGAGGAGGACAAGAGATGAGGCAGGCCACCCGAAGCCAGGAGCCCCGGCATTAATCAGCGGAGTAGGCGTTGAGTAATGAAGTATGTTCTCCATCCAAGGAGTGTCTAAGTGTATAGTTGGTAGTGTGCTCGGGATGCAAAGTACGGGGGGCGCAACCCTCCAACGACTACTCCTACAGTCGCCCCTGCCGTACTAAACAAACTGAGTTTTAAGAACTCAGCCCCCAGCTCAAATCTGCTCATCGGCACTCAGCTCTGCATGCCACCACACATCGCCAAGTTACTGACCTAACAGCGGCACCTCTCGTAGGTTAAGAGCTGAAGTTGGAGTGAGAGAGGCTAAGAGAACCTAAAGGGTTCTTATATTATGTAGGTGAGGCCATTACGCTTCATCACTCCCAAAGTGCCTGACGCTTAGAGGATATGTAGCAGTAATTGGCCTGACGCTTATAGAGTTAATAGTAAAGTAGTGTAATGTATTGTAAGGGTCTGATAATCAAGTCTAAAGTTATTTGTGATATAAATTGTACTCTTTGTCTAAGAGGGACGCCACATATTACCAGGTAGACACATTTCGTTTTCTTATCTTAAGGTTTCTCACAATGCCAGGGCTTTCCATATAATACGATACATTAATATATTTTCTTCTGTTTCTGTAAATTAATACTTTGAGAGCCATCTGTTTTAATTAGCTTTCTTTGTTGTTATTCATAAAAGTAAGCCTATTTTGCAAGTAGCCTGTTCAAATTAAATAACAGTTATATGCAATAAAGTTCTATTTAATTTAAAGTCAGCGTTATAGAACCAACAAAGCAAAAGATTTAAGTGAATATTTAGCCTCGACCTTCGTTAACTTTAAAACTTATCCAAGTTGTACGTGCCTGTGCTAAAAGAAGTATTAACCAAAACTTTCATGTCAAGTCAAACTTTCATGTTAAGTCAAACTTTCATGTTGAATTATGCCAGGCAATAACATATGTTTTCAACAAGGTCAAGTTCTAATACTGATGTGTTTATTGTTTAGGCCTAACAGTTAAACACTGGTCAACGTAACCGACAGCATTCTGCAAACCTCAACGATGTTTAATTACTTTTGGCAACCTAAACCTGATCTATACACTAACCTCACTACAAATTATTTTGTTTGAAATAAAATAGAACAATTAAAGTGAACTATTGAACTAAT
>JAGFPH010009904.1:29545-43707 GCA_018207615.1 Philaenus spumarius | reverse complement strand
TGTTTTACCCCTCCCTTTTTATGACTTTTCTCAACGTTTTCGACTTCGGCTCGCAATAAAATGCCGAAGTATTGAAATCTTGCGAAAATTCTGAATGTTTTACCCCTCCCTTTTTATGACTTTTCTCAATTTTTTCGACTTCAGGTCGCAATGAAATGCCGAAAAATTGAAATCTTGCGACATTCTAAAAATTTTACCCTCAATTTTTATAACTTTTCTCGACATTTTCGATGTCTCTGAACACGGTAAAGCTTTCTGACAAACGGAAAAAATGTCAAAATTTCATTGGTCTAGATTAGCACATAACTTTGTGCTTTCATGCGGGGTCCTTAATCAGCTGTGTTATGTGTTATTGTTGCTATGGTAACAAAATGTTAACAAATCGTCTAATTTGAGAGGCATTTACAATTAAATATATTAATAAATTACCTTGACTTAAGTCAAGACTAATATAATAAATAGTATTTTGCCCATTTTCAACCCTTAATTTAATTATTTTGTAAAATTCTCTCTTAGTGCATTTCTACATAGTGGTATGAAGTTACCCAAAAAAACTTAAGGTTGTAGCTATCATAGTTTGGGCTGTACGTTGATTATGAATCAGTCAGTCAGTCAGAACTTCTTCTATATACTAATATTATAAAGAGTTAAATTTGTTTTTTTTTTTGTATGTAAGTAGGGGGTAATCTCTGGAATTACTGAACCAGTTTAAAAAAAATAGTTTTAATAATGAAAAGCTACACTAACCCTGAGTAACAGGCGGTAATTCATTTTGATAAATCATTTAAAATTTCAATATTTGTAAATTTAGTCGGGAAAAATCTTAAGTTAGGCCCAGACTGATGAATTAAAACATGTATTTACATTTATTACCATAGCAACCAAATGAATAAAGTAACAGATAAAACAGCTGTTTGCTCCAATACTTCAATTAACAGCTGATTTCAAACTTTGAAGCAATTATTTGCATTTCTAACTTTTAGGCTAGGTTTTTATTCAAGTGTACACCTGAGCCTTGCTGGTTCGTTTAACCTTTATTATAACTGCTGTTATAAAATATAAGAGATAATTAGATTTGAACATTTAACATTATTTACCATCTTAGCTTTGGGGTTGTTATTAATCCTACACCTTTATTATAAAGAAAACTACATGTTTATGTGTATAGAAGGTTCCAACGGGGTTGGCATGCGGAGCACGTAGGGGTTTCCCCTAGTTATACATAGAAGAAATGCTCGTTAAATATCGTAAAATATAGACAGAAAGTTGGTAAACATCTTCCTCTACTTAAAGGATTCTGTTAACCGGCTTACAACTTTGTAACGCGTTTAACGTCTTGTTACTTCAGGTTTGGTCTCAGATAACTGTAATACGAGATTACAAGAATACAATTAGTATTAGACAATTTATTTTGTTAAAAACATTTTTTATTTCAATATTTGTAAATTTAGTCGGAAAAAAATCTTAGGTTAGGCCCAGACTGATGATCCAACACATGTATTTACATTTATTACTATAGCAACCAAATGAATAAAATAACAGATAAAACAGCTGTTTGTTCCAATACTTCAATTGACAGATGATTTCAAACTTTGAAGCAATTATTTGTATTTCTAACTTTTCGGTTAGTTTTTATTTAAGTGTACACCTGAGCTTGCTGGTTCGTGTAACCTTTATTATAACTGCTGTTATAAAATAAATAAGAGATAATTAGATTTGAACATTTAACATTATTTACCATCTTAGCTTTGGGGTTGTTATTAATCGTACACCTTTATTATAAAGGAAACACATGATTATGTGTATAGAAGGTTCCAACGGGGTTGGCATGCGGAGCACGCAGGGGTTTCCCCTAGTTATACATAGAAGAAATGCTCGTTAAATATCGTAAAATATAGACAGAAAGTTGGTAAACATCTCCTCTACTTAAAGGATTCTATTAACCGGCTTACAACTTTGTAACGCGTTGAACGTCTTGTTACTAATACTTAAAGTTTGGTCTCAGATTATAGTAATACCCGATTACAAGAATAGAATTAGTATTAGACAATTTATTTTGTTAAAAACATTTTTTTTTCAATATTTGTAAATTTAGTCGGAAAAATCTTAGGTTAGTCCTAGACTGATGAACAAACAAATGTATTTACATTTATTACTGTAGCAACCAATTGAATAAAATAACAGATAAAACAGCTGTTTGTTCCAATACTTCAATTGACAGATGATTTCAAACTTCGAAGCAATTATTTGCATTTCTAACTTTTAGGTTAGGTTTTTGTTAAAGTGTACACCTGAGCCTTGCTGGTTCGTTTAACCTTTATTATAACTGCTGTTATAAAATATACGAAATCATTTAATTTGAACATTTGACATTATGTACCATTTTAGCTTTGGGGTAATTATTATTCCTACACCATTATTATGAAGAAAACATAACATGATTATGTGTATAGAAGGTTCCAACGGGGTTAGCGTGCGGATCACGCATGGGTTTGTCCTAGTATTTTATAAATACAGATATTGACTGTCAGACATCTGCTTATTGTTTTTAGTAAATCCAGTCAAATCAAAATTTGCATCCCATAAATATTTGTTGGCTGCAAGACAAAAACATTAACTTTTATGAAGAGTTGAAATCTGAGTGTTGATTGCAGGAGAAAGTTTCAAGGCAACCTGTTTGAGCTTCGAAACTGTACTTTTACCAAATTATTAATCTTAACACTCCGAATTAATGGAACCCTGCCCTAATGATGAAGCCGTCTCTAGAGCGTGTTTTGCCTACAGGTGGTCGCGCTAACATTAATAAACCCACTGCATTAGAGAAGAAAAGATTTCCATTAGCTACTTCGAGCGTTCGTAATTAATAACTGTATTTCTGACTGGCAGGAGTACCGTCGCAGATAGACAAAGGAAATACATTTCTTTATCACAAAAACCTTAACGGGATGTACAGGATCGGATTGTATACATTGAAATAAATGAAAAATATAAAGTAATTTTTTTTGAATTTGGCTTAGTTTAGTCGCAATCCGCCATCTTGTTTTTTTTACAAAAACTCACTGTAAATAGATAAGATATTGTAAATTTGGTATATGCGTTTTGTATGTTGCGATCTACACGTGTACCAAAAACAAATAATTTAATTTTAATAATTTTCAAAATGGCGGCCGTTACAAATGTTTAAGTGTGATATCTTGAAATCCGTTAACTTTACAAAACATTTGCAAGAGACGAAACATTTTTCTTTTTTAACGACAGGCAAAAATTTTCCGTTTCTGTGGGTCAAATATAACCGAACTATTGAGAAAAAAACTGAACACATAATTACTTGGTAATTGTCTATAACATTTAAAATTAGCGTAAAAGTGGCATTTCAGAGCAATGGGTTTTATCTTATTTATAAAAACTAATGATTAAAAAAAAATTGGTTTTAGGTTAATTTTGGTTGTCGTAGACAATTACCAAGAAATTATGTTTTCAGTTTTTTTCTCGACAACTGTTGGAGTTCCTTCACGCGGGTGGCGGTAGGAGTTAACAAATAAAAAATGTAACGCGTAACGAAAAAAAGTGTTATTAATTGATTGCTATGGCAATGAATGTAAATACATTCAACAAACATGTGTTTTGGTTCATCAATTTAAATTAAGAGACGACCGTTCCCTATATTATCGTCAAGCTCTGAAATACATTCAATAAACATAAAATTTTGATTAATATTACAATAGGTTAATTACCTTGTATTATTCCGTCGACAATCCAAAATGTGTCCTGGTTAGGATGACTGGTTTCAACGGTTATACCGTCATCTTCAGGTCCTTATTTGGTTAATTCCGCCCATTTTATGACTTACAGTCCAATAACATTGTAATTAAATGTATAAATGTGATAATAATATATAGAAGACGACGCCAGTACAGGCGGAATTAAACCAAATAAGGATCTGAAGATGACGGTATAACCGTTGAAACCGGTCATCCTAACCAGGACACATTTTGGATTGTCGACGGAATGATACAAGGTAATTAACCTATTGCAATATTAATCTAATACACAATCCAGGAAGCCAACATACAATATGTTTAAAATAAAATGTTGGTTCATCAGTCTAGGCCTAAAATAAACAGCACACATTAGTGTGTATATTTAGTTTATTTCACGTGCCTTAACGACAACAAACATACAATAATTTTAGGTTAAGCATAGCAAGTAATTTTCAGTCTAGGCATAAACTAAAATAATTATTGTATTAATGTTGCCGTTAAGACAGGTAAAATAAATGAAACACACACACAATAATTTTAGGTTAGGCCTAGACTGATGAACCAAACATTTTATGTTTATTGAACGTACTTACAATGAATGAATGGGCATTTAACTGTGTTTACCATCTCAGTTTTAATGTTATACTTAATTCTACACCTTTATTATAATAATATTGAACGAATGGAAACAGTAAATATTTGTATAAAAAACAAACTAATAATAAACGGCAATTGAAAGACTAAAATTATGTGTGTATGTTGCCGTTAAGGCTATTAAAAGAATTGAAGAAAAGGCGTGATGAACTACGTTCCTGAGGGGGTCTCATGACCGCACACATTTACTTTTTTTTTTTGTAGGTATACCAAGTCTATTTTGATACAGACTGCATACGTTTTGCTCACGAAACTTTGTCCTGCGCTATATTGAACAAAACGATCAATTCTAGTGGTATTATGTTTATAAAAATTGACTCATCAGTGAAGGGACTACGCAATTTCGTACAATGACAGGTGAAACTCACGAACACCTTTTGTTCTACCCTACTCGGGCAGTTTTGTTCTTCAGTCTGTCTGAAAGTTTGTGGTTATGAAGTCGGTTGAATTTCATTAAAAAGTTTAGTATTTTCACTTTCAAAATGATTTATGAGGTTTGTTTAAATACTTAAAGTTTAGCATAAGACAAGATCAAGGGATGCAATGAAGGGGGATGGGGGAGGGGGAACAAAACAGTTTAATCTTGTTAAAACAATATTTCTCCAGTCACAATATTTGATGCGGAAAATCAACTGCTACAGTCCGTGTCTGTAAGTGTAGACCTTGATTTATCAGGCCAAATCTATTGTGAGCTTAACAAGACTTTACCACCTCACATGCAGAATATTTCTCGGTGGTATTTTCTGGTACAGTCTGTTAGGAGTAGTTAGGAAATGGTTAGGTTAGTAGTAGTAGGCGAGGAAAGATAAAGCACTCGACCTCCAAAATTTGATGCGATTAACGGATTGAGATGGGGGTTTTTAGCATTTCCTGCCAAAAATGATCTGAAAAAAATGTACTTACTTTTCATTTTATAATTTTTCAAAATTTCATTTCTGCAGTGCAAAATGCATTCGGGAAAATTCATTTTCATTTATAAAAAATCCATAACATGGTTAATAACACTTGGGATGGACTCAGATTAGGTTCCTGAGGGTTTTCAAGGTCGCTGATCCCGAATATGAACTCCAAATTTGTCCAACGCCGACCTTGAGCTTAGGATTGCTGATGAACGTCATCTCCGAGGCTTCTCCTGAAATTCACGATCAAATGAAACGAAACTTTTTCCCTGGAGGTTTTTTGGGTCGCTGATTCCAAATCTGGCATCGGCGACCACCCCCCGGGTACATTGACGCTATTCCCAGTAACAATCATACAGACGAACCGAAAATCGTATCAGGGGTGATCGCCAATGCCAGATTCGAGAAGAGCGCCTCATAAAAAAACCCCTGATACTATTTTCGGTTCGTTTGTATGAATGTTACAGGGAAACTCCAGGGAATGGCGTCAATGTCCAGGTTCCGGTTCACCAGGTACCCGGGCGGTGGGGGGAGGGGGGCGTCGTCGATGTCAGATTTGAAATCAGCAACAAACAAAACAAATCCAGGGGAGAAGTTTTGTTTCATTTGAGCGTCAATTTAAGGAGAAGCCTCAGAGATGACGTCATCAGCAATTCTAAGCTCCAGATCAGCGATGGACAAATTTAGAGGTCATATTCAGGATCAGCGACCTCGAAAACCACCAGGAACCTGATTTGAGTCCATCCCAAGTGTTATTAACCAAGTTATGGATTTTTTTCTCAGTGACTTCTGAAAATGAATTTTTCCGAATGCATTTTTCACTGCACAAAAGCAATTTTCCAAATATATAAAACTAGCTGGCCCGATATGGCTTTTCACGGATAAACAAAGTTAAATGTCTATTAACAAACAAACAAATAAATATATCAACAAATATATTACACTATGTATTTCTTCTTGGGATTTTTAATCACTTTGACCCCCCCACCAAACCCTTTCTAACATGTCGAATTTTTTGAAAACCATTCTTAGAGAGCACCTAGGGCCCTAGAGGAAGATTTATACCAAATTCCATTACAATTCGTTCGGTTGTTTTTTTTTTAGTAACTTTGACCCCCCCAAACGCCCCTAAAATTTCGAATTTTTTGGAAACCTTTCTTAGCGAGCACCTAAAGCCCTAGAGGAAGCTCCATTCCAAATTTCATTCCAATCCGTTTGGTTATTTTTTTTTTTTTTTGTAACTTTGACCCTCCAAACGCCCCTAAAATTTCGATTTTTTTTTTGAAAACCTTTCTTAGCGAGCACCCACGGCCCTAGAGGAAAAGCTACATGCCCAATTTCATTGCAATCCGTTCGGTAGTTTTTGAGATTTCGTGATGAGTCAGTGAGTGAGTGGTATTTGGATTTTATATATATATATATAGATGAAAAGTAGGAACATTTTTTCAGATAATTTGAAGGGAATGCAAAAAACCCATCTCATTCCGTCCATGACATCAAATTTCGAAGATTTTTGCTCTTTTTGTGCTTTTTTCCTCACCTATAATGTGATAATTGATTAGGTAATGTTTGATGTAAGATTGTTAGAAAAGAGACAGAGCTCGGAAGTAGGAAGTCGAAATGCCTGACATTGCCAAAACACGCAACTTTTAGGTGGTATAAACTTGATCCTGACCTAGAATTAGGCCAGTGCAGGCCAGTCAGTGGAGACACGAAGACCAGCTTTGTCTGATAGTTATAGAATGTTTTTACATGCATTGCCATAGCAACCAATTTGATAAAGCTTTTCCGTTTTGCGTATTTTCTATTTTCAATTGCAATAACAACCAATTAATAATACTTTTTTCGTTCCGCATTACATTGTCTATTAGGCGAGCGGCTAACCCCTAAAATAACGTTAATTTAACTAGTTACTGACCACGGTAGGTGAATGGCTAAATTTGGTGTTACTTCATGTTGTTGAGGATGCTGAATGGTGGAACATTGTCAAAAATGTAACCGTAACCTAAAATGCTAAACATATTTTTTAATGGTGTTTGGCATTTAACATAACTTCGGTCGATCTCAATGGATTCTTTTGAAATTTTTACTGAATAAACTTCACACTATTTTGAAGAAAATGAGACCTGTCACAAGTCTTTAAACAAATTCTGAATTAAGTTATGTATTTCAAGAAGAAAAATCCATGCATTCATGAGTTACATCCTTCTACCGTAAAAGTTGAGTGACAAAGTTTCGATTTTGGCTTTAAACAAAAATTTATATTAAAATGTAGAGCTCGAGGAAGATTTTTTGATAGTTTAAAGTACTAATATGCAATAGAAAAATTATGGTTGAACTTAATAACCAATAATAACTTAAATAACGTTTAGTAACCACCTACAGCCACTGACATTCTTTGAAAATAATTACGTAGTGTAGTTCCATTTATTTTCCAAAGAGCTTTTGAAATATGAAAATGAAACGATGGAAAATTGAGTCCAGATTATTCCGATGTTTAGCAATGGATATACTACAAAAATATTTTTGTTCTTGTAAAGGAAAATGACCGTGTATAACAGATGTTTGTCCATGTATTGAGCTTAAATTAGAATGCTGCGATATTTGTATATGTGATGATTATTGTATTAATAAACTGTAAATTGACCAAACCGTTGTACAGGAATAATGAATTATATCAAACATCTATTTTAAATGTGATTACTTTAACTATTTAGGTTTAAATTTATTTACTGTATAGTTATAATCATCGATATATACTTATGGATCGCGCACTGGGCTATAGAAACCGAGCCGGAATCTGGGGTTGCGTCCGTGGTCTGAAGGCGTCGTAAGTGGGCAAGAACCCGCCCGGCACACACGGTAGGCATTACAATAACGCTGTTCCAACAGTATAAAACTCTGTACATTCTTCAATATGATTATATTTCACAATGCAGTTTTGTTTGCAGTTGTTGGTAACTGTTGATTATCCAATGATTTTTACTTTCTCCACCCTATACGTAGTATATGGAGAAAGTATTGTTTTCGTAAAAATGTTCGAATTTGAATTTTCAGTTGAATTATCTGTTAGTTTATGAAAGACAATGATAATATTTACATGTTAGAAAATAAAATTACTTTGGTCAATTTTTGTCTTATTCCTAAGTTTGATTTTTTGTCATGTCGAAAGTTTTCTGTTTTGAAATATGGTGTGAAATTATTTAAAAAAATAATTGGGTAACAGATTTAATCAAAAATAACTCATGGCTTCCTGTAAATTCATCGTTACCTACATGCCCTTTGAAAATACTACATTTGAAATGGCTACAAACTATCACTGTTAAATTGTAAGAAGTAACACTTTTTTCTGATATTGATAACTTGAGCATGTAGGCGTACTTCACAATTTTAAATACATCCTCACTTGATCTGATTAGTTTTCCTTTAGATATAAAATCAGTGAGGCCTGTATGAGCCCTAAAATCGGATTCACGTGCATAGAGCAAAGAGCTACAGTTGGTACAGTTTATGTTTTTTTCTATACGTCTCACAATCACGCCACAAATATAATATAAAATTTCGTCCTTAAAATTTGAATTACTATAATTTTCCATGACCAATGCGGCACTCTCTATTTCACTATCATTAATAACATAGAGATCGCACTGATTATGACCTAACTCAAGGCCTACGTGTGAGCTAGGGTCAAAGTCAAAGCAGTTAGAATTTTCAGAAGTCCTAACACTATTACGAAACATTAGTTGTCTGACTGCCCACGTGATAAGAACTGTTTGGTATTCGGATTGTCACTGTTTCCACCCCTACTTCTGACTTAGGAAACAAATAGTTCTAAATGATCTTGATTTAGCTTATATCTTAACAAATAATCGAAATCATCTAAAGCTAACAATCTGTCTCTTAAAATGCGAATACTCTTAATATTACTTAAAAATCCTAAAACAAATGTTTTTCTTGCATGATCTAAAACTGATTTGATTTCCAATTTTAAGTGTTGCCAAATAGGAAATAATATATTTTTTCCTTTACTTTATGAATTATTTATGACGACTTATAAAATATGGCTTATAAAAATTAGTTTTTTTTGCCGTATTTCATTTATTTTAGGCCTACTCGTGTAAGATACAGTACAATTTATTAAAAACAACTCTGTAAAACTGCCAAAATGGCCGGGTCACCAATCAAACCCCAATTGGGCACTCTTAGATTTAAAGTTTTTAAATACTGTACTTGTACATTAGGGCAAGCCAGATGCATTGTTGTTAGATATTTCAGTTCAAAATGAATCAATTGAATTGACAGAATAATAAAAGCACTTTTACTTCATTTGTTAGCAAGTTGGTGGTAATCTACAATAACACAGACTATAATTCTGTCTCAATATTACTATTCAGGGACTGCAAAATAAGCTTTAACATGGTTAATAAAATGAGTAGTTTCTTGTGAAAAGAAATGTCGCTGACTTTCGTCCATCTTGAACTACAAAGTGTAAGCAGAGCAGCTCTTAACCATTTGCCACAAAATAAAAACAACACTACAATTAATTAGAACACCAGTTGTGTTAGCCTAGACACTTAAAAACGTATTTATGAGTGGCGAATAATGTCTTTTCCCGCGTGGTCGAAACGTGAAAGGCAGAATGACAGAAAACCGTATAACGCACAAGCGCCAGGTCCAGAGTTCTTGCCCACTTACATCGCCCGCGCGCCCCGGATACTTCCCGCCACACACATCTGTATGCGCTCGGAAAACACAACACTAGTCTTATGGGCAGCGAGCGTTCCAGTAGTATAGTTCGTTGGTTATAATATGTAATATAAAATATATTTTATGCTATCAAATATTAAAGAAAACGAAAAATGATAGTATTTGCATAAAAAGGCAATTTATTTTTTTTTAATCAGTGCGTGCATGAAGTTTGAAATGTCCCCAGCGAGCTTGCGGCGCGCGGAGTCAACGCCGATATTTAAAGTTCAACCATAATTTGTCTATTGTATATTAGAACTTGAAACTCTAAATAAATCTTCCTTGAGCTCTACATTTCAATATAAAATTGATTAAAAAGCCAAACTCGAAACTTTTATGGTGGAAGGATGCAACTCATGAATGCATGAATTTTTCTTTTTTTAATACATAACTTTATTCAGAATTTGTTTGAAGACTTCACACAGCTCTCATTTTCTTCAAAATAGTGTGAAGTTCATTCAGTAAAAAGTTCAAAAGGATCCATTGAGATCGACCGAAATTATATATAGCATGTTAAATGTCAAAAATCATTCAAAAATCTTTTTTCGCATTTTAGGTTACGATTGCATTTTTGACAATTTTCCACCATTTGCAGCTTCAAATAAACTTCACATTCGAATTCAGCATCCTCAAAAATATAAGGTAAAACCAAATTTAGCCATTCTCCAAACTCTGATCACTACCTTACCATTTTGGTGGTTGCCGCTAGCCTATATTTGTTAACTCCTACTATATATTTGTCAAATTTCTCTACTGACCGCTTTACTTCGACCCACATTCTTTACAAGTGAAACATATTAAACATTGCGAACAAAAGTAAGTAATTTAGAGAACCACGCCGTTCGTAATCGAGCCACTCAAACGAAGTATCGAACTTTACAGTCGTGTTTTCACTAAAAGAGACTTCTGTTTTACATTCCATGGTATCGATCTAGCCGGAGAATCGATTAGTCGAAGCAGTAAACCTTCATTACACGCTGAATGGGATGGAAAGGCAGGTGTTTACCTTAATGTGTTTGCAGTTAGTTGAATTACCAACGTGGAACGTATACAACTGTATTGTAAAAGGAATTGTTTAGTGTTAGTAGGTAATCGATCCACTCAAACGAAGTGTCGAACTTTACAGTCGTGTTTTCACTAAAAAAGACTTCTGTTTTACATTCCAGAGTATCGATCTAGCCGGAGAATCGATTAGTCGAAGCAGTAAACCTTCATTACACGCTGAATGGGATGGAGTTAAAGTCTCTAAGGCAGGTGTTTACCTTAATGTGTTTGCAGTTAGTTGAATTACCAACGTGGAAAGTATACAACTGTATTGTAAAAGGAATTGCTTAGTGCTAGTAGGTAATCATTTAACTAGGTGGAACATGTCTGTTAGAGTAATGATATAATACGTTAGATAAATAATTCGATCACGCGACTGAACCGCTGACGTGAGTTGAGCGAATTTACAAAATTAAGTTTATATGTTTTAGGATTTCAACCAACAATTTGTGAAACTGATCTACTCAAGAGGACGCTGAATAGCTGCCTACATGTACTAAATACTTTAGTAGAATTTGTTTGCAAATAAGGACTGCTCAATGTTCTCTACAGGGGTTGAATAATAAAAGGTGTCTTTCAATTTGTAATAAAACATACATTAAAATTGAACAATTTTGAGTTTTTCTAGTCTCTAGTTTTAATGGAATTTTCCTTTGAAATTGTTAAATGGCCGCCATTTTGATATTTATTAACCATTTTTTGCAAATTAAAGTTTCATTCGATTTGAAATGAAAAGGGCTTCAAATTTAGTGTATAGTAAAATTTTGTTTTAGTAGCTGGTTTTCACGGAATTTAACTTTAAAAAGTTTTAATGGCCACCATTTTGAAATTTGATGAGTCTGATCAAAGATATTTTTGGAAAATGTTTACAGCTATAGAGTTAAAGTGTGTACCAAGTTTCATAAAGATTCATACCAAGGGCGTTTGAGTTTTTAATTATTTTAAAACAAATACAAAATGGCGGATTATGGCTAAACTAAGCCGAAATCGAAATATGTTGTTCTATATTTTCTCCTTATTTTTGCATGTAGAATCTGAATCTGCATCGCCAGCCCAACCTTTTTGTAACAACCTGTATAGACGTACACTTTAGAGAGGATTATGCAGTTTTTATTTTGAAGCGTAAAAGCGGCAAATATCAAGGGATTCACTCAAAGTACTATAACTGATTCGGATCAACAGCTTAACGACACAATTTTATGTTACGCCTCTACTGAACCAACAAACGTTTCTTGAATGCATTTACATTTATTAGCACATCGAATAATTCGACCACGCAGCTGAACCGCTGACTTGAGTCGAGCGAATTTCCAACATTAAGTTTAGGACTACATGTTTTAGGGTTTTAACGAACTGTTTGGGAAATTGATCTACTCTAGAAGGCGCTGAATAGCTGCCCTGTGTATGAAATATATTAGTAGAATTCAAAAAATTGTAGCATAGCCCGCTACAAAAATAACTTAAAAAATTGTTAAATTTAAAACAAATTATGGTTTTAGGCTAATTTTATTTGTTGTAGACAATTACCAAGAAATTATGTTTTTAGTTATTTTAGTCTATAACTCGGTTATCCTTTGACCTACTGAAACTACACAAAATGGATTTTGTCTGTCGTTAAACAGGAAAATATTTTGTATCTTGTACATTTTTTGTAAAGTTAACGGTTTTCAAGATATTCCACGTTAAAAATTTGTAACGGCCGCCATTTTGAAAATTATAAAAATAAATTCTTTGTGTTTGGTACACATGTTAATCGTAACATATAAAATGCTTATTCCTAATTTGAACTCGATATCTTATATATTTCCAGAGTTACAGTAAAAAGAGATTTTGTAAAAAAAAACAAAATGGCGGATTACGGCTAAACTAAGAAGAAATCGAAAAAATGTTATGCTACTTTTTCGACTTATTTTTGCATGTAGAATCTGAATCTGCATAGACAGCCCAACCTTTTTGTAACACCCTGTATATCAATAAATATGTTATACTCTGTATTTTTTAAGGGGATTTTTAGTAACTTTGACCCCCATCCCCCCTCCCCTAAAATTTTGAATTTTATCAAAACTTTTCTTAGCGAGCACCTATATAGGAAGAACCTAGAGGAAGTTAAATACCGAATTTCATTCCAATCCATTCAGTGGTTTTTGAGATTTCGTGATGAGTGAGTCAGTGAGTGGTATTTGGATTATATACAGGGTGTCCAGCTTCGACTGTCCGAAACTTCGTGGGCGTATTTGTCTGCTAAAAACAAGCAAATAATGCAATAATGCAATGTGCCCTATCTCTATTCGTTTACTGTCTGTCAGTCTGTATCTGATTTTTACAAATGATTTTTACAAAATACTTAAACTTTTTGGAAGTAGAACAGATGAGGTCAAACTTTGTATACCATTTTTTGCGTAACCTTTTATCTCTGTACTAAAAATTAGAACATTATTTTAATTTTTTTTTAAATGGCGGCCGTTTATAAAATTTTTAATATCAAATATCTCAAAAACCGCTAATTTTACAAAAATTTTACAAGAGACAAAAATGTTTACTTTTTTAATGGCAAACACAATGGTTTTGTATTTCGTCTGTAGCTCAAAGGATAACAGAGATACAGTATTAACAAAAAAAGGGAAAATGTATTTCTTGGTAGTTGTCAACAATACTCAGAATTACTCTAGAAACAAAATATTTTAAAGTTATATTGAGCTAAACTAATAACTTATTTGCATGTTTCGAAAATTTTCTGAGCTGATTCTACTAGCAAAAAAATAATAAAAATTTTCATATATTCATAGGTCTGGAAATGCTTCGTTAGAGAGAGCTGGCGAAAGATTTCACCCGTGTTTCAAATTACTCACAGATCTCAAATCTTTAAAAATAAATTACTAAATTATGAAATATCCACCTTTTAAGTACAAATGTAACTGCAGCCTAATTAAGAAAATCGAATGAGAAATAACAACAATGTGACCATGTTTAAACAAATAAAAGAGTTAGCTGTTTATTAAGACCGAATTTTTCGTTTTGGGTCAAATATCGCATCAATTACTGCAGTTACAGAACTCGG
>JAGFPH010009904.1:0-19545 GCA_018207615.1 Philaenus spumarius | reverse complement strand
CGTTTTGGGTCAAATATCGCATCAATTACTGCAGTTACAGAACTCGGACCTATTTTATTAAATTTATCTTCTCATTTTACGTAAATTAAATTATATTTTACACCTTAATTAACGCCCTACATATTTCAATATTGATTCGTTTCTGTGAGTAATCTGAAACATGGGTAAAATCTTTCGCCAGCTCTCTCTAACGAAGCATTTCCAGACCTATTAATATATGAACATGTTTATTATTATTTTTTTTTTTTTTTTGCTAGTGAAATCAGCTCAGAAAGTGCTTGAAACATTATGCAAATAACTTATTAGTTTAGCTCATTATAACTTTCAAATATTTTGTTTCTAGAGTAATTCTATGTATTGTTGACAACTACCAAGAAATACATTTTTTTTTTTTGTCAATATCTCTGTTATAATTTCAGCTTCAGACAAAATAAAAAAACCATTGTGTTTGCAATTAAAACGTAAACTTTTTTTACTCTTGTACATTTTTTGTAAAGTTAGCAGTTTTTGAGATATTTGATATTACAAATTATAAACAGCCGTCATTTTAAAAATATTTAAAATAATGTTCTAATTTTTCGTACAGTGATAAAAGGTTACGCAACAAATAGGTTACAAAGTTTGAGCTCAATATTTATTTCTACTTCCAAAAATTTTAAGTATTTTGTAAAAATCACATACAGACTGACAGACAGCAAACGAATAGAGATAGGACACATGTTGTATTGCATTATTTGCTTGTTTTTAGCAGACAAATACGCCCGTGAAGTTTCGGACATTCGAAGCTCGACACCCTGTATATAGGCCTAGATTTCTCACAAGTGTTTTTGTCGCTAAGCTATAATCTTTCGTATAACCCTTAATCTTTCTTCAAAATGAATTATTCAAGCATAATTTTAAAACCTATATTCTCCGCTATTGGCAAAACTAGACAAACATCTAAAAATTAATGTTTTCGTTATAAAAAACGTTTATGTTATACTTCATGGGGTTCCTAATGAAAGGCGCCGTCTATTAACAATCCGATTAACTAACATGACAGCTGTTAGTTAGAGTGTTTACATTCTATATGGAAGTGTAATCTGTCACACAAATCAATCAAATGAAACCAACGTAAATAAAAAAATGTAATTACTTAATTAAATCAATGTATTAAATGTACTAATAACTTGGGTCAGCCAGCATAAAAATAATGATCAAATGAATAAATATAACCAACGGTTTTTATACGGTTTTCTTTCCTTTTCCGTCACCGTTACACCTGTAACAGGTATTTTAAGTCGCGGATAATTCCGTCCCTACTTTACTAAGCCCGTGCAGCATCAGCCAAAGCCAACGGAATCGCTAAACGTCGATCATTGCCTCTATAAACCCATGGCTGTGGAATGTATGCTGTGTAAACGAAATCCAGATCGCTGCGGTTTGAATTATTCATGAACGTAGGATGCAAAGAGTTATGACAAAACATGTAGGGATATACGGTATTCACTCTAGATTCTTGTTTAACATTTATTTCAATGTCGGTTTCGTATAGAACGTTGTTTTGAAAGGGTTCGACTGATTTAATTGAATCAAGGAAAACGGATTTACAAATTTCTAATGAAATTATTAATATCAAAACTAGTAAGCAGCCGTGAAAAATCAAAGGCAGATTAATTGGATACGCATCAGAAATACTATTTTAAAACAACAGACTTTTTCTAGGCCTACCTTTTACTGAGGGAGATTTTTAACTGGTAAATCTGTACTATAAACAAGGACTATAGAACTGTAGGCCTATTTCTTAAAATTGTGAATATATATACATTAACTATATATATACTAATATTATAAAATGGTAACTTTATTTGTAGGGGTAATCTCTAGAGCTACTAAACCGATTAAAAAAATTGTTTTACTAATAAAAAGCTGGACTATCCCTGAGCAACATAGGCTGGAATTAATTTTGATTTAATTGTTGAAACAACCAATGAAACAATACATTGTAATTGTTATACTTTCCTTAAAGCTAGAGAGCTGAAATTTTGTAACTTCTATTTCTTACAAGATATAAAAAAAAGCTACACTATCCCTGAGTAACGTAGGCTATAATTTATTTTGTTAAAAATATTTTTTATTTCAATATTTGTAAGTTTAGTCGGAAAAATCTTAGGTTAATCCTAGATTGATGAACCAACACATGTATTTACATTTATTACCACAGCCACCAATTGAATAACTTAACAGATAAAACAGCTGTTTGCTAAATATTTTCATTAACAGCCGATTTCAAACTTTGAAGCAATTATTTGCATTTCTAACTTTAAGGTTCGTATCTAGATAAATACCTTATATTAGTAGTCAGAGCAATTATTCTTATAGTATATCACTACAGCTGTTTCGCCGATCACAGTCGGCTTCGTCAGGTGCAGGACACTTAAATAAAACACATTAACACAACACTGAACATATACGATATTAAAAACATTGTTATGAAATAATCGGAGGCTAGCTCTTCGTTAAATTTTATATTAAAAATGTCCGGGTGTGGCCACATCATTATTCGTTCGTTTCCGGACGGATACTGAAAATAAGACGGATGATAGTTAACTGCCGTGGAAGTCCATTTGTTTATTCAGAGATAAGATTATATCGTAGATCGGGTTGGCTGCGAAGTTCAATTTCTCATTGAGAAGTATGTTGGGATGTTTCTTTTGGGTGATGTATATATTATATTCCTCCAATACGTCGAGACGGTGTCCCTTCCTCTCATTATGAATGATGTCAAGATTTGTATTGATATTAGTGTAATTATGATTGGTGTTTATCAAATGTTCGGCAAAATTGGAAGTATGTTTGGAGAGATGTTTGGCTGACGAAGCCGACTGTGATCGGCGAAACAGCTGTAGTGATATACTATAACAAGAATTGCTCTGACTACTAATATAAGGTATTTATCTAGATATATACATTCAGCAATTCAAAAGCGAAAAATATAAAATCAATTTGGTTTTATAAGAATATAATATTTAAGGTTCGGTTTTTAAAATGAATAAATGAGCCTTGCTGGTTCTTTTAACCTTTATTGTAACTGCTGTTATAAAATATAAGACATGCAAAAATAAGTCGAAAATGTAGTATACATATTTTTTTGATTTCGGCTTAGTTTAGCCGTAATCCGCCATTTTGTTTTTGTACAAAAATTCAATGTAACTCTGGAAATAGATAAGATATTGATTTCAAATATGGAATAAGCATTTTATATGTTACAATTAACAAGTGTACCAAGCACAAAGAATTTATTTTCATAATTTTCAAAATGGCGGCCGTTACAAATGTTTAACGTGGAATATCTTGAAAACCGTAAACTTTACAAAAAATTTACAAGATACAAAATATTTTCCTTTTTAACGACAGACAAAATCCTTTTTGTGTAGTTTCAGTAGGTCAAAGGATAACCGAGTTATCGACAAAAAAACTAAAAACATAATTTCTTGGTAATTGCCTACAACAATCAACATTAGCCTAAAACCATAATTTTTTACTTATTTTTGTACTCGGCTATGCAGATCCAGATTCTACATAGCCGGCTACAAAAATAATTTAAAAAATTGTTAAATTTAAAAAAATTTTGGTTTTAGGTTAATTTTGGTTGTTGTGGGCAATTACCAAGAAATTATGGTTTTAGTTTTTTGTCGATAACTCGGTTATCCTTTGACCTACTGAAACTACAAAAACAGCATTTTGTCTCCTGTTAAAAAAGGAAAATATTTTGTCTCTTGTACATTTTTGTAAAGTTAACGGTTTTCAAGATATTTCACGTTAAACATTTGTAACGGCCGCCATTTTAAAAATTATAAAAATAAATTATTTGTGCTTGGTATACTTGTTAATCGTAACATATAAAATGCTTATTCCAAATTTGAAATCGATATCTTATCTATTTCCAGAGTTACAGTGAGTTTTTGTAAAAAAACAAAATGGCGGATTACGGCTAAACTAAGCAGAAATCGAAAAAATTTTACTCTATATTTTAGACTTATTTTTGTATGTAGAATCAGGTCCTGTACAGCCCATCACACATTTTTGTGACACCCGTATAGAGAGGATTATGCAAAGTTTTAATTTTGAAGCATAAAAGTGGCAAATATCAAGGGATACACTCAAAGTACTATAACTGATTCTAATCAAAAGCTTAACAACACAATTTTATGTTAGGCCTCTACTGAACCAACAAACGTTTCTTGAATGCATTTACATTTATTAGCACATCGAATAATTCGACCACGCAGCTAATCCGCTGACGTGAGTTGAGCGAATTTCCAACATTATGTTTAGGACTACATGTTTTAGCTTTTTAACGAACTGTTTGGGAAATTGATCTACTCTTATAGGCGCTGAATAGCTGCCCTGTGTATTAAATATATTAGTAGAATTTGTTCGCATCTCAGCCTCCAGCTTCGACTCACGCGCTACTCCGTTGTACTCGCAGCGGAAAAACTCGCTTTGCGATTTTGCCCTTCCTCCCTGCGGCCTCGGATTACGAGCTGCTTCGCTTTGCTCGCACAGTACAAAATCGGGCCTCGGATCGTAAGATAATTTGAACCGGGTACTTTTACGGTATTTTACGTTTTGATCGTCTTTAGGGGAACCAAGCGAGCTATAAAGTCGTGTAAAAAACCAAAATGTACAGAATAACATCCTACATACAATTGTTTTGTTGTTGTTGTTAAAACTCTAAAAATTTAAATTTTTGTAAGAAAAATCCCAATAAATTTCCGGTCATAAAACGTACTTCCGGTTTTTAGATTTTTTGCTAACGAACTCGTCTAAGCGACGTAGACAACCGACGTGTGTACCAAATTTGACCCAAAATCGTACTTAAAATGCGGCCGCTAGAGTGTGAACACATAGGCTATATACATAGGCCCTTATGTAATTATATATAATTTTTAATTATTACACTCAAAAACGTGTTCTGGGGACCATGATCGACGCTCATTTAATACTCCCGACCTTAGGTCTTACCATAAGGGTCACTGCAATAGCTCATTTTTCCTATGGAAATTCGCTAATAACTTAACCAATTTTGAATGACTTCTTTATTTTTTACAACCTACAGCTTTTTTAGGTTAACAAAATAAACGAAAAAGGCTTCCAGTATTATGATATACTGTTCGGACATCATAATTATAATATTGATTCGGTTAAACAGATTAACAACACAATTTTAGGTTAGGCCTATTATATTTACTGGACCAATGGTTTTTCGAAAGCGTTTGCATTCATTACCATATCAGCCTACTTTAGAATAAGCTAATTATTTTTCACAACCAACAGCATTTTTAGGTTACCTTAATATAGTAATTGAATAAGTAATTATGTACCGAGTACTGCAACGAAATCAAGTTATCGGTACAAAACCCTTCTCGAACCACATCGATCGATCGATAAGTAGGCTATTTTGTTGATTTCCATGTCCCAAGAGATTTGTGGAGAACTGAGCCATCTCATTTCTACGTTCAAACAATTCAAATAAATTAACCGTTTTTAGTGAATACCCGAGAGAATAACATTTAACCGGCAAACGCTTTAATTGAAGTCCGACGGGAAAATAGATAGACGGGCCAAGAACACCGGGAGGGAAAAGGTACATTGAGGTGGAAGTTTTAAAATTCCTGAAGGTAATCAATAAATTGGCGTGAAAGGAGGACGAAAGCGATTTCCTACGTCAAACGAAAATACAGTAAATAAGGCACACGGGCTTCACCTCCTGCTTGCTTCGCCCACCAACCCTCGCGGAGACTTATCGCAAAGCACATGCAAACATATTATTGTATTCTCTAATACTTTTACGGGTATTACGATCAATTAGGACCGAGATTTTTTATACAGAAGGGAGACAATTTTCAAGTTATAACCAAAATGTGATAAGGTAAAGCGGTATTTCAAACTGGTCAGATAGGCCTAGTAGAGAATAAAGTTAGCGTAATTTTTGTAGTGATAGGTGTTTGAATTATGATATAGTAAGCTTTTTTCGTTGTTTGTGTTTGCTATTACCATATAGATCATGAATAATAAATAGATCTTGCATCCATACGGGGGCTGTGTGCCGGAAAAAAGGTTGTCGCGAAAATAGTACATGATCGCGCCGCGAGGTAGCGCTAGGGAGAAATCATTGGTAGCATTGGTGTTTCATACAGCTTCCGTCGTTTCCCCAATAGATAACGCCACTATCGTCTAATTTCCAGTGGAACAAAATATTCCATTGGATCGGAGTTCTATTAGGTTATCCAAATACAATGCTATTACCTAACCTAAAAAAACTTCAGGTTGTGAAAAATAATTACCTGATTTTAAATTTGCCAAGCTGGTTACTATTGTAAATGCTTCCAAGAAATGTGTGTTGATTCAGTACAAGTCTAGCCTAAAATTGTGTTAACTGTTTTATCCGAGCCAGCTATTTATTTATAACTAGGAGAAACCCCTGCGTGCTCCGCACGGCAACCCTGTTAAAACCTTCTATACACATATTCAAGTTGTTATGTTTTCTTTATAATAAAAGTTTACGATAAATAATAACACTAAAGCCATGATGGTGGGTAATGTTAAATGTTCAAATCAAATTAATTCGTAAATTTTATAACAGCAGTTATAATAAAAGTTAAAAGAACCAACACGGCTCAGGTCTACACTTAAAAAAAAACCATAATCTAAAAGTTAGACGCACAAATAATTGCATCAAAGGTTGAAATCGTCTGTTAATGGAAATATTAGAGCAAACAGCTGTTTTATCTGTTATTTTATCCAATTGGTTGCGATGGTAATAAATGTAAATGAGTGTGTTGGTTCAACAGTCTAGGCCTAACCTAAGAATTTTTTCCGACTAAATTTACAAATATTGAAATAAAAAATGTTTTTATAGTCTATGTTACTCAGGGATAGTGTAGCTTTTTATTAGTAAAACTATTTTTTCAATCGGTTCAGTAGTTCCAGAGATTACCCCCTACATACAAACAAACAAAATTTACCTCTTTATAATATTAGTATAGATACATATGTAACAACATATGTTTGAATTATTATAATAAAGTAATTATTTTCCTTTGTGTGTATTTCTATTTTGGTAACTTAACCCAAGAAAGCCGTATTTCAGTCCTAAATTAAAGAAGGTTATTCAATTCAATTCAATTCAATTTATTTTTATTTCCTTAAATATAATACAGAAAAAATGTATAATAATATCACGGAAATTGTGCCCACATAGGCTTAGCCTGTGCGTAGGCACGAGTCGCATCTAAAAATCTAAGTTACAACAAGGAAGACATAATATATTTATTGATCTATATTAAAGTTTTATAATATAAAAACAATAGAGGTAGAGTAGAGTGGGAAGTGCCAAACGGAGGAATCCAAGTCCATATCGGACCAAAACAATTATGATAACTATACGGTTATGATATAACGGTTATGATATAAAACAACTGTTTTTGTACAATATTTTATAACAGCTCTTTGAATTATAATACAGTAAGCCATTTTCATCTATTTTTTCTTTGTGTTTGTTTTTATTTTTTTAACCTAACCTAAACGAGCTGTTGTTGGTAAAAAATAATTAACTGACTATACATTTGCTAAGTTGGTTGCTATGGTAATGAATGTAACTTAAAATACATTAAGCCTTCGTCGTTCATTTTGTGTGTGTTTGCTTTTATTTTGTTAACGTATCATGAAAAAGCTCTTGGTCGTGAAAAATATTAAACAGATTTTTTTTTAATTTGCTTAAATTTGGTAATTAATGTAAAAGCATTCAACGGATATGAGTTGGTTGAGTAAAGGTCACAACAAAAATTGTGTTGCCAAGTTTTTGATCGAATCAGCTATTTTATCTGTTTTAGGGCTGGGTGTGAATCCTAGTATTCTGACCTTTTTCAATCCTTAAAATAAATATTCTACAAATCCGTTCTTAGTGCACCTTCTGCATAGTGGTATGCACCTTCTGCATAGTGGTATGCCCCTTCTGCATAGTGGTATGCACCTTCTGCATACCCTGAAAGTTTTAAGCCTCTAGCTATCATAGTTTTAACTATACATGTAGTAAGACAGTCAGGACTTCTTTTATTTATACAGATTCGTAAGTGAGTTACAACTAATCAAAAATGTACAATGCCACCATAACTTCTCTGCCAATATATATAATTCCTCTAAAAGTTGATAAATATTTGCAGAACTTCTTGTGACAGCTTTGTCTCTATCTCAAGTTTCTGTCAAAGTTACAAAAGAACAGACTCCAAGTTTGTATACTTGAGAGATACATCCAGTCCAGTCCACAAGACCAATGTGTAGTGTAAATATATTGTTTATTGAATAGCCTGCCATTACAGCTGTCTGTCCGTTAGCACTGATGTAGGATAAACGGAAAAACGTTCTGGGAGTGTTTTCTTATCAAAAGTGTATTTGTAGATAGTGACTGGTTTGTCGTGGCTTCATTTCTTGTAAACGTTCGGAATACAGGGTGTTCCGTAATGACCCTGCAATGTTCTGGAATATGATTCAGCACACAAGAATAAGAAAAAAACTCAATTGGGCATTTGTCCGGAAACGCTTTGTTTCCCCCTAGCCACCATTTTGTTTTTCTCACCAAAAAATTTTTAACTAGAGAACGGTTTGATCGATTGAGTTAAAACTTGGATGTCGTTTAACCTAACAATGCTTTATTTTAAACGAAATACAAGAATATATGCAATCATGCGTTTCAAAATGGCTGCTGTTTGAAAATTTCAAACATGAATTACACAAAAACCGTAAAATTTAACATAATATTTCAAGATACCTCTTTTGTAGCCCCTTTAAATCCCTGTCGGATGGTGTAACTGTCAAAACAATCTGATGAAAGATAATAGTTAAGTTAAAAATAATAACACCAATTATTAGACATAACTTAACAACTATCCTTCATCCCATTGTTTTAACAACTACACCATCCGATAGGAAATCAAAAGGGCTACAAAAAATGTAATGTGTTCTTAAGACCAGACGGGAGAAGTGTACACTTTTGATTAATCAACACAACTTGCGAAATGAGAAAGCACGATGTCCATTTCAGAGGTATTACTTATTAAACTGTACATTGTATTAACATTAACAGATTAAGCCTATGATGTAGGATAATCTGTTACACTTTTATACCCAATTCAAATATACTAAATTAGCACGGTAATTTGTGGCCTATCCAGCTAAAGCGCTACTCTATGGGAATGAACTCTGCCATTTTTTGTTAAAATGTACGGTTTTTGGGTGATTCAAGTTTTAAATTTTCAAACATCAGCCATTTTGAAACGCCCTATTGGATATAATAAAGCATTTTTGCCTTAATGTTATGTGCCTAAACATATCCTAGAATATCGCAGTCATTACGAATCGCCCTATACTGGGGACTTATACTGGTGACCAGAGGTACTGGGAAAGTACACCATAAACTGGCTGTAAAAACAATAGGAAATTTCGAGGGAAATAAGTATTTTAGAAATAACGAGAAAAAGAAAACACAAATAAAATATAGGTATTTTTGCTAAATCAATATTTTTCAAAATCCTATCTTGGAGCACTTATGCATAGAGGATGAAAGTATCATGTAAGTTTAAGTTTCTAGCTATCACAGTTTTGCCTGTACGTTGATTATAAGTCAGTCAGTCAGTCAGTCAGGCAGGACTTTTTCCTTTATATACACAGATTCAACCTAATCTAAATAAACGGTACCAGATAACTGGCACATCTTTTCTCCCAGACAAAGTATTTATATGAATATATATTTCACACATATAACTTATATATATATTTCAGAATGTTATTCTTTTAGGGGAAAAGTCCAAAGAACCAGTTTTTGAATCGGTTTTTGGCCCGTAACTTTTGAACAGGTATTTTCCCAGACATGCGGGTGGTGTCATTTTATTTGGGTTCACACTATAAACCACAAAATTTTTATCAAAATCGTTAGAGCCGTTTTTGAGAAATTTTTATTTATCTCTTTTTTTATCCATTTTGAGGGGGGGGGGGTATAACCTCTGAAAAATTTAAAAAAACGCCTGGAGGTATTCCAGAACTACACCTACATACCAAATTTCATCAAAATCGGACCCTTGGTATGGTCTCGAGCTCTGTACACACAATTACAGACACAGAGACACACGGACAGACATCACCCAAAAACCACTTTTTTGGGTTCAGGGAGCACCAAAACAAATTATTCCACTAAAATTATTTTTGGGTTCTGGGAGCACCAAAACAGATGATTCCACTAAAAATTCAAATTCGAAAATTTGGAGAAAACAACACTTTTTCCATACACTACGTATAGGGGGGAGAAAGTAAAATAATAAGTAGAGTAATTACATAATTCTAAATTTTCTTAAGGTGTTTGAAATGGCAACAATTCGACCACGCAACTGAACCGCTGACGTGAGTTGAGCAAATTTCCAAAATTAAGTTTATAGGCTTATGTTTTAGGGTTTCACCCAACAATTTGGGAAATAGGTCTATTCACGACGGTGCTGAATAGCTGCAAAATGGTTCGCACGCCATTCCGCATATTAGGATTATCTTCAATACACAAAGCATTGCGTGCTTCGCACGCCAACCCCCGTATTGGGAGTATCTTCAACACACAAAGCATTGCGTGCTTCCCCACGATAGAATCCACCTCATGGCTTTAAACCGGGTACTTCTATAGTATTTTACGTTTTGGGGGAACCAAGTGAGCTATAAGGTCGCGTAAAAACGAAAATGTGAAGAATACCATCCTACATTTATAGTTGTAGAAAAAACTAAAAAAAAAATTCATTCTCGTAGGAAAAATCTCAAAAAACAGTTACTTCCGGTAAAAAAACGTGCTTCCGTATGTTGGATTTTTTGGCTAAAGAACTAGTCCGAGCGACGTAGACAACTAACATGTGTGCCAAATTTGAACCACATCGGACTTAAAATGCGGCCGCTAGAATGCAAACACATGTATACATATATATGATTTTTTAATGACACCAAAAAACGTGTTCTGGGGACCATGATCGGTGCTCCCGACCTTTTTAATGCATTATTAGCGAATTTCCATAGGAAAGAAGAGCTAGTGCAGTGATCCTTATGAATAGGCTATAAGCGGCGCGTGACGGCAGGTGGCTGAGGCAAAAATATATTTTTTTAAAATTTGGATGCCTTCATAAGTCATTTTCCCATATAGTTCGTAACCCTAATACCTTATTTTGTAATGTCACGCCAGGGCTTCATCTGCGTCATCAAATTATTTTGACTATGACCACACCTTGAGTTATACCCGCGAATTACAGAACACCCTGTATCCACACAACTATTGGTTACACGTGCAGATAATTTAAACACGGAAGTACATCTTCCTGCGCACAGTATGCAAATTTTCTTGAAAATAAATACAAATTCCGTCTTTACAGCGGAAATTTTTACTTTTCTGAACACGTTTCAGTACTGAGAGATTTGATTTAAAGCAATCGGCTATATTTCCCCAATCGCGAATTTACTTTACGACATTTCCAGTAGCGTTCTGCATAAGCCCGACGTCATCAACGCCAGGTTTACGACTTGTTGGCGCATGCGCTGTGGGAACTATAAAACTGGAAATTACTGCGTCGTATCGCGTGATCAGGTGTGTTAATAGACGAACGAGCCTAACGCTTTTTGCATAAAACTAATTGAAAACTGACGGCAAATGAATTGATGGCTCTCAGAATGACAAACTTTGAAGGATATCGTGATGGCCGTGGAGAGGTAATAGCGAAGCCAAATAAGACTGTTTTCATGAAATTTTATTCATTCGTCTCCTCCGAAACTGTTTACAATATACCTGAATCTATTAAAAAATTACAAATTTTAAAATCTTTTTTAGGTATTTGAGGCGCTGGTTACGCGTTTTGGTGATATACAACGCACATCTATATAATACAAATGAATTGCTGTTCCTTTGTAAGCGCATCACTTGAGAACGGCTGGACCAATTTGGCTATTTTTTGTTTTAAAATGTTCGTAATAGTCCGAACTAGGTTTTTATATAAAGAAAAATTTGAAAAGTTTCCCGAAAAAGTTTCAAATTTGGAAAAACTAAACAGCCTCTTTTGTATGGACTCAAGACCGCAGCGAACAAAAACAGCTGTTCGTATAAAAAGCTTAGCAACACGTCAAGTTTATTTACATTCATTACCATAGCAACCTTAATAAATTTAAATTTATAATCAGTTATTATTCTTCAAAACAAACAGTTTTTTAGGCTAGACAAAAACAAAAATCAACGAAAAATCCTTACTATATTTGAATTCAATTCAAACGTTGATTAAAACCTATCTATCTCTATATCTTATATATATATAAAAGCGAAATACCACTGACTCACTAATCACGATTTCTCCAAAACTACCGAACAGACTGAAATGAAATTTTGTATGTAGCTTTCTCTAGGGCTTTAGGTGCTCACTAAGCAAGGTTTTTAATAAATTCGAAATTTTAGGGGGGGTTTGGGGGGATCAAAGTTATTAAATCACGATTTCTTCAAAACTACCGAACGGATTGGAATAAAATTTGGTATGTAGCTTCCTCTAGGACCATAGGTGCTCACTAAGAAAGGGTTTGAAATTTTAGAGAGGTTTGGGGGGATCAAAGTTATTAAAAAACGACTTCTTCAAAACTACCGAATGGATTGGAATGAAATTTGGTATGTAGCTTCCTCTAGGACCATAAGTGTTCACTAAAAAAGGGTTTTAAAAATTGGAAATTTTAGGGGGATTTTGGGGGGTAAAAATTACTACATCACGATTTCTCCAAAATTACTGAACAGGTTGGAATGAAATTTGGTATGTAGCTTTCTCTAGGGCTATAGGTGCTCACTAAGCAAGGTTTTTAATAAATTCGAAATTTTAGGGGAGGTTTTGGGGGGGGATCAAAGTTATTAAATCACGATTTATTCAAAACTACCCAACGGATTGGAATGAAATTTTGTATGTAGCTTCCTCTAGGGTCATAGGTGCTCACTAAGAAAGGGTATGAAAAATTTCGAAATTTCAGGAGTGGTTTGGGGGGGATCAAAGTTACTAAAATCATAATTTCAGATCTTTTATTATTATGACAATAGTGCTTTTATTATTTAAGATTTATATATATATAAAGCCAAATACCACACACTGACTGAACACTTTAAAAGAATACAATTACGTTAAAAAGACTGAAAATACCAACCACCGCGGGCAACGCCGTACGGGTCAGTTAGTTATACATAAAACAACTGATTTGGATCAAAAACTAAACATAACTTTAGGTTAGGCCTACAATGAACCAAAACACGTTTATTGGCAACCAATTGGGTTATTTAGATTCAGGTTTTTTACAATTCTTCCCAACTATCAGTTTTTTTAGATTAGGTAAAAGCAAACAAAAGGTTTACTGTGTTATCAATAAAGGTTTACAAACTATAAATCTAAATTTGTTTGGTATATTCTTAAGTGGCATGAAAACCATTTTGCAATTTCATTACTTAAGTCAATGCAATGAAATGGAATAACTACCCTTTAAATTAAATCAAGCAATAGCAAAGCATTGCAGGTCCACTAGTTTTAAATATTACAGCGTAACATGAAGACGATGTTTTGGGACTATCGTGTGTGAATGTATTTGAGAGTATGTTTGTTTTTGTGCGAGGTGTTGCTTTGTATGTTCTTTAAAGGATATGTTAAACTAGTTTTTCGTATTTCTATTGTGTAAATAATTTTCGAACTAAAGTTTGTCTGCGTTTTAACAGACTCCACCTTTGGCGCTAAATTTTGTAATTATTATTGTGTTAATTTTGCATGTTGCAGTTTTCACAGCGCGTTGTTTTCCAACCCAAGAAGTTTAGTAAGCAATATTTGTGTTTTCTACTTTCTCCCCCCCCCCCCCCCTATACGTAGTATATGGATAAAGTATTGTTTTTGTCCAAATTTTCGAATTTGAATTTTTAGTGGAATTATGTTTTGGTGCTCCCTGAACCCCAAAAAATTGTTTAGTGTAATTATCTGTGTTGGGGCTCCCTGAACCCAAAAAATTGTTTTTTTAGTAATGTCTGTCCGTGTGTCTGTTAGGATGTGTACAGAGCTGGAGACCATACTAACGGTCCGATTTTGATGAAATTTGGTTTGCAGGTGTAGTTCTGGAATATCTCCAGGAGCTTTTTAAATTTGTTTTTAAATCTATTATTTTTAAGGGATTTTACCCCCCAAAATGGCCAAAAAACGAGAAAAACCAAAATTTATCAAAAACGGGGGTTTACCCCCCAAAAATGGCCAAAAAACGAGAAAAATCTAAATTTCTCAAAAACGGCTCTAACTATTTTGATAAAATTTGGCTTATTTGTAGCCCTTAATGTACCCTACCATATGCAACAAAAAAACGCATCTTTCGAAAAATTCTCGTTTAGGTAATAATAATAACTGATTTTTTGCCAAAAAGAGGGTATTTTCAAAAAAATTCAAACTCTTTTTTCGTGCATCCATGCAGGCCTAATTGTCATGTTTGGTGCAAATTTGTTCGAAATCGATCGAATAGTTTTCATAATAGTATAATATGGATGTGTGTTACTACATGCATCTAATATTTTCCATGGTATGTCCTCCTACTTTTGCAATTCTAAATAACCACCTCCTACGCTACTCTTGGGAAGGTATAAAGTTTCAACTGGGAGAAAGTATGTGGCAGTTACTGGTACCGTTTATTTTTTCAAATGAGGGTAGCTTCAAATAGGCTTAGTAAGAATAAATGAAACCATTGTGTCAAGAAAGGTTTATAATGTTTGTGTTATTTGTTTAGTTGTGTAAGTTTATATGGTTTTTAAGTTCTATTTTGAAATATTTTCTGTAAATTGTATTTTAGTTTTGTATGCAGCATTTATGGCTATTGTAATTATGTTACTTCATGGCTCTGATATTGTACAAGGAGAATAAATTAATAAAACAAAAAAACTTATTACAGGCCAACTCTTTTAACCATATGAAGGGTTCGACATCCATATTTACAAAGCGTAGGCAATACTTAATTTTCACGATTAAATAAGTTGGACCATGTTTTACCTTTGCTATTTATTCGATAGTTTTGACAGTTATACCACTCCACAGGAAATTAAACGGGCAATAAAAATGTACTCTTTACGATTTTTGTAAAAATTTACAAGTTTCCAGCCATTCACATTTAAAATGTTTAAATGACCGCCATTTTGAAACGAATTATTCTAACAAGTTGATTATTCATGTCGAACTAAATCTTCACCTTGGTGAGTAACGTGAGAAATTTCAACTCAATCGGTTCAGCCGTTACAGAGATATAGATTATTTAGTAAACACAAACAAAATGGTGGATAGATGGTAGAAAAAGCGTTGCCAGACCTATGGTTATATGATCTTTTCATAAGTCCCATCTGCGAAACAAGACCTAAAGATTTCTACGTTTCTTCATGAAACACCCAGTATATGCTGACACTAGCTGGCCCGACCCGGCTTTGCACGGATAGACAAATCAAAGTTAAATGTATATTAACAAAAAATATATTATATCAATAAATATATTACACTATGTATTTCTTATGGGGATTTTTAGTAACTTTGACCCCCCCCCAAACCTCCCCTAAAATTTAGATTTAAAAAAAAACTCTTTCTTAGCAAGCACCTAGGGCCCTAGAAGAAGCTACATAATAAATTTCATTCCAATCCGTTCGGTGTTTTTTTAGTAACTTTGACCCCCAAACCCCCCTAAAGTTTCGAATTTTTTAAAACCCTTTATTAGCGAGTACCTAGGGCCCTAGAGGAAGCTACACACCAAATTTCATTCCAATCCTTTCGATGGTTTTTTGTAGTAACTTTGACCCCCCAAACCTCCCCTAAAATTTCGAATTTTTTGAAAAACTTTCTTAGCGAGCACCTATGGCCCTAGGGGAAGCTACATACCAAATTTAAATCCAATCCATTTTGGTTTTAGAGAAATCTTGATTTTGTAACTTTGACCCCCCCCCAAACCTCCCTAAAATTTCGAATTTTTTTAAACCCTTTCTTACCGAGCATCTATGGCCCTAGAGGAAGCTACATACCAAATTTCATTCCAATCCGTTCGGTAGGTTTTGATAAATCGTGATTTAGTAACTTTGACCCCCCAAAACCCCCTAATATTTCGAATTTTCGGAAACCCTTTCTTAGTGCGCGTCTAGAACCTATAAAGAGTATTAGTGCCAAATTTCATGTTTGTAGGCCTCGTGGTTTTGGAGAAACTGTGAATAGTCAATGAGTCAATGAGTCAATGGTATTTGGCTTTTATAAGTATAGATAAACTAACTGAAGAACACAATAATGACATTTTTTTATATAACACAATTTAAATAAAAATTGGTTCCATTTCGTTTTCGGATTGTATTTTAATAGAAACCTATTCAAACGCGTGTTATTAACCATGGTATTCAAAAGCAGAGTGGCGCGGTGTTTAAAAACTCTCGTAGAATATCACTTTGGTTATTTTGCAAAAAGTTTACAATAAATAATCCGAGACCAGTTTGCCCATAAACTCTTTCAGCCGGAGACTTTTAACCGAACTGTGAATCCATTAAAAACTTGGATTTTCATTACCTTTCCCGCATCGAAGCTGAAAAGTTTATTTTATGCGAAAAGTTGAGCGATAACTCATTAAATACCCTGTACCGTGTGCACCAGTGATTAATATGGAGCCAGTGTAGATATGTTCTTAATGGAAACTGAGCCGTTAAAATATTCTAATTGCTTTTATTAAATCTACTTTTTCCGTGTAAAATACCGTGTGTACATTAGGTACTGTCCCGTTTAATAAAAATTGGCCGCGGTAAGGTACAGTCTAGTTTTATAAAGTACAAATAAATGTGAGTTTGAGAATGGGTTAGCCCGAGCTTTCACCAAACATCAACTCCTATAAAAGCGAGGGTACGTCCGTGAGTAACAAAATCGTATTGCGAATGTGCACGATTATGTTGTTTGTTTTATTCGTTGACGTATAACAGCTGATTTCGTCCATCAGCTGTAAGACTTGAACAGCAATTAGAGGTTATGTTTATAACATTTAGTTTAAATTTTGCATTGTTATTATATAAATGATAATGATTCCGCAGTGGGTCGGGACCATACCAGTAATATGGATCGCTGACTCAGGTGGCGGAAGAGCGCTAGGAACGAGCTGACGCGACGGTGACACTGTTCCCCCACCACAGGAAGGGCTTTCCCGCCACGTTGTGTGTCAGTTGCCATTGTGACTGCATTTAGCGTCTACTGTATGTTTGTTTGTTTACCATCGTTAAACTGAAACATCAGTTGTTTCGTATAGCTACTGAAGTGACTCTTATAGTGAGGCCTAAGGTCGGTAGTGTCCATGAGCACCGATCATAGTCCCCAGAACACGTTTTGGGATGCCGCTAAAAAAACTATGTATGCATTATTTAAGGTTCGCACTCTAACGGCCGCAATTTTCTTCCAATTTGGTCCAAACACGTTGGTTTTCCGCCGGGAGTAAGTCGCTCGGACGCGTTTGTTAATCAAACGAAATCCAACGACGGAAGTGTTTTTTTTTTTGGTTGGAAGTAGAATTTCCTTTACACTTTTCTTACTAAAATGAAACTTTTTTGGGGTACCATCTAACAAAATAAATTTAGTGGATTATTCTGCACATTTTGTTTTTTTACACGGCCTTACCCTAAGTCCGTCAGGTTCCCCTAAAACCAATCAAAGGTGTTGTAAAATACCACAAAGGTACAATAAGTAGGAAGTAGTCCCTGTGAGCGGAACAAAACAACGCCAGGGCTGGAGGCTGAGGTGCAAAAAATTCTACTATAAACGCAGGCATCTGTTCGTGAGTAGACCAATTTTCCAAATAGTTATTTGAAACCCTAAACTTAATTTTTGAAATTCAGACCACTCACGTCAGCGGTTCAGCTGCGTTAACTAATTATTTTATTCATCACACAAGAAACGTTAAGCAAATTTTAAACTCTCCATTCTCATAGAAATAAAGGTGTATCGCGTTATTGTAGTCATTCCATTTTAACCACTTAAGGGGGCGCTACCCTGTCCGCCATATTGAATCTGATTCCCATAAGATCAATGCTACAAAATAAGTCATTTTTTTCCGTTAATTGGTGGAATAAATTTAAAAAAAACTTGGTTTCATTTTGAAGTACTGTCATATGCGGATGTTGATTGCTGAATATATTTTCAAAACCCGTTTTATTGTTTTCATAAACGTATGATATAAATAGAAAACTCGATTAATTTTTTACTCAGTTGCAAAAAGAGATATTGCAAAAAACCTTAGCAATCAACACCCATAATCTATTTTACTTTAAGAAAAAAAAATACAGCTTTTATTTTTTGACAAGAACAACACAAAAATATGATTAATAGTGAAGGTATGTTTTGGTGATTTAACATTGAAATTGGTACCTAACTTCGCCGTTTTGAATGTAGGGAACCGAGCCTTAAGGGTCTGCAGTAGGGGACGGCCATCTTGGATCTGTATCCCATAAGAGCAATGTTAAATTTCAAACCATTTATTTTTTATCACAAAATGGTTAGCAAGGTCTCATTTTAAGCACAGTCACAATACGCATCCGTTTTGCGTTTCATATTTCTTTAAATTTTGTTAATTTATTTGTCATGTAATTGACATTTTTGAAGTACCAACTTTGAACTTTTTACTTTACACAATAAAAAATGTATAATTAAAAGTGAAACGCAAGCAGGATCAGCAATTTTATAAAGAATATCCCGTTGTTTTTCATCACTCGATTACAAAAGATGGATTTTTAAAATGGTTTAAAATGAGGCAATGTCAAAGCGCTCAGCTGCAAGTAATTACACCGTTTAGATACGGCTATAGAGAGAAACGCTGGCTTTTCCCGTTGCTTTCTCGATTACTGGCGCAGACCCTTAAATGTGAATAATTAATACAAACAATAAAATTGGTACATTGTTAGCTGCATCTAGTCCAAATTAACTACTACGCACGGCGAACGCACAAGTTGGAACGCACAGTCTTTTCTTTATACAGACGGTCATTATTCAACAGTTCCATCGAAATCATAAACTAAAAGTAAATACAAGCCCGGATCAATATATATTGAACAGACATTTCAGTTCTGCAATTGTCGCGGTATACTTTGTCAGCTGTTCTGGTCGCCATTTTGTCTCCCAGTTAAGTAGCTTACACGAGCAAAGCGGATTAATCCGTTCAATCTGAGATCTTCCATTTAGTTTAATCTCTGTCCGACTAGAAGCCGGTGAGTTATTTATTGCCTGTTTGAGATATTGATTTCTGCCGATAGGCCGCTGAAACAATGGCCGTGATGAATAAAAAAATACACACCCTAGGAACTGGAATTGTTTTTTATCCAATGAAAAAAATAAGCAAATGCTTTGACAAGCAAGTGTCGAACATTTCAAGCATTTGCTTAACAGAAAAGGTTTTAACTACGAGGCCTAGAAACTGGAATTGTTTTTTATCCAATGAAAAAAATAAGCA
>JAGFPH010009903.1:27041-37914 GCA_018207615.1 Philaenus spumarius | reverse complement strand
AATGGACACATTTGGCTTGTGGTACGTTAAATTAACACCCTTTAAAAACCATAAATTTCTACGGTAAGAAAATAAAAATCGGCTGACTTAAAAATATTGTTCACTACGTTTAGTGATGTTATTTTGTAACTAATTTTTATATTATTTACAAAATATACAAAATCTCTTCTCGGGGCAGTTATTTATCTGACAACCATTAGAAAAACTAGTTACGAACCCACCCTACCCCACCCCTATCACCAAATGTCAACAGTTTGTAATGAACACATAAATGTTTAACTTTATACAATTTGATGAAACAATTCACAAAATAATATTTTTGAGCTTATAGAACGAATAAGTTAAACAATTTTTATTTCTTAGTGACATTTTTTAGCCAACAAAAATGTAGGTTGCCAAAGGGTGAAATTAAAGAGGATTAATTGACTCCATAGGCAGAGTTTCATGACCATGAATGGTGATTCAAAACGTCTGGTCTGTACGTCATCTTTTCTAAAGCTTTCAATCTGGTCTATGATAACATTTGTTTGTTTAAGATGTATGAGATATGTGTAAGAGGAGTCGATCTGGGTTAATAGAGTTATCTCAAGGGTAGAGTACAGAGTGTGAGGGTTGGGGTTGGTCTGAGCAGCGAGACGGAGGTCACTAGGGGCGTGAGGTCACTAGGGGCGTACCAAAAAGTTCAGTATTCTTCACTGTTTTATTTCAGGTATTTATTATATACTGCAAAATGTTATAGGAATTGCAGTAGCTGTTGCTGATGACATTGCTCGGTAGTATGTAGGTAGTTATTGAGAAACAATCCAGGATCATATTAATTTAGGATCTTTAAAACAGTGGTACGTTTCAAATTGTATAGCTGTGAATGCGTATAGTACCAAAGTTGTTAACTTTTTATCGAGGACATAAATATCAAGAGCGTTTTAGTTTTCACCAGCATTCTTGTAATGGAGTTACGATCTGTGTCTGTCCGTCTGCCGAGGAATCCGATGAAATTAAATATTTAGGCATCACCCTAGACAACAAATTTAAAGTGGAGATCACTCATAAGTATTATTAAAAATGAATTAATAAGAAACATCAGGAGAGTTTACTTTCTTAGAAATATTTGTGATTTGATGAAGACACTATATTACTCTTTTTTACACTCTCGATTAAATTAGGTTATAAAATAGAGTGTCGGGGTGGAGCACCAATCACATCTATAAAGCCACTGACTTCAACACAAAAACATTATATCTGGACTATTTCGTTTAGTAATAGGTTCACGTCGGCTTTCTCTCTATTTTTGTCAGATATAAAATATTCTCGCTAAGACATCTGTTTGTTTATAAGGTACTAAGTATTTTTATTAAAAAAGCGGAAATACATTAAACTGAACATTATTACAGGACTAGATGTCAATGCCTAGGTTTTTAGATGCCTAGGTTTTCAATGACTAGATGTCAGAAGGCCTAAAAGTAATAAGACCTGGTTCCGAGGTTCTTTTTTTTTTGTTTTCGGTCCAGAGTATATAAACACCTACCGCTTTAAATAAATAAAGTTACTAATTTACCAAATTTTCGAAAACAAAATTTAAATTGGGGTTTTACATTCAGTGTCGCTGATGAATTTTGTTAAGAGTGAACGAATAATGGTGGAAATCATGAGAGTTATCTTTGATTGTACTCTGTGGGCTTGAAGAAGGAACTGAGATTTGTCTTTTTCGCATACAGATGTGGAATATCTATTTTTTCGGTATGTTCTTTTTTGTATATGTATTTCTGTTTGTTTGTAAATTTGAATTTCTATTGTTTTATGGTTTAATTGTGTATTACTATTGTATTGTTATTATTATTACTATTAAGTTTTGTATTGTAGGTATTAATAGTGTTAGGTGGTAACCACACACAGCTGCTGGTCACCGCACGAATGATTTTATTATAAGAACTGTATATTTATTTTTTATTTTGTTAATGTTTATTTACTTTTTATCCAACCACCTATGACTCATTGCGGTGATTGGTATAGTTTCCAAATGTATTAGCCTAAATGTAACACATCAGACTAGTAAAGTTATGGAAAATAAAAAATATTATTATATTTTATGACCAACTAAATGAAATTTGTATAATGATTTATAATTTAATCACAAAACAGATATTTTCAACGCTATGGTATTTAACAAATACACAGTTTATGTTGATATTAACACCTTTATAATTTTATTTAGTTGAAATTACTTCTTTAGGAAATAATTACAATCAATTCTTTTACATTTAATTAATATAGTTAAAGTATAAAAGCCTACTAAACAAAAATTAAGTTTTAGAGCCATTTAAATTGTACACTGTTAATAAAAGCCTAAAACGTTATGAATGTAAATAATAATTAATTGAGCATTGCTTAGACAATGTCCGTGAATACAAATACTACTGTTATTTGATCAAAGCTGTTTTAACGACATTTCACCACGTATAAAGATGCAATAATATCTTATTTAGCAAAACAAATCCATGACGTAAGTAGGCCTAATATTGGTGAATTATGAGTTGACTGATTATTTACTACTCACCATGCATTTGTGTCTGTAGCAAAACAGTCTACTCGTTATTCGTAAAACTCAAAGCCTCTTTGGTTAAATCAGTTTGATTTAGAATAAACTTCAGCATGAATTAAACTTAGTAAACTAGCGTGTTTAATTATACAACGCAGAGGAAAGTTAAGCCGTGGGGTTAAAGTTAAAAGTAATGGACGTTGTTAACAAGTCACGGTAAACTGTGGTGAGACATGGAAGAGGTATTCAGACAACAAGGTATAGCAAAGTGATTCGTTGTATAAGGGAGGTTTGTTATCGGAGTGTATATTTCTGTTCTTTATATGTGAAAATGTAGTAAATATTTTATTAAAAAATTTTAATTTTCAAATAAATGTTTTCTATCTTCTTTGAAAGCACTCACAATGTTGACATAGGAATGGAATGGCATAACGTTTCAAAACCTTTATTGATACAGAAAGAAACGTTTTAGGGTGTTTATCTTTAAAAGGAAAAAGGGTTCCTTACTACAGGATCACTCACCTGTCTGCAATTCATAAGATCAATTAATTGTTAGGAAACTACATATTACCAGACTAATCCCAATATAATATTCCAATATCAAACTCTAATCATATATTTTCCTATGAGTTTGGTACCCACAAAAATATATTTTACCATAATTTTAGTGCACACAAACATATATTTTAATGAGAGTTTAGTAGGCCACCAAAAAAATATAAATTTTGCCATGAGTTTAGTAAACACAGAAATGTATTTTACTATTAGATTAGTATCTACACACAACAGGCAGTTCAGAAGAAAAAGATGAAGAATCTGTTCTGCTCTCACCGTCGCTGTGTTTATACGTAGCACAGGTAACCAGTAGAAGCTTGTGTATTATAGTGTACATTTGCTAAACACGTTTTAATATTTATTAAATTTTTGTTGAAGTAATAAAACTAATGGACGAAATGTGCTGTTTTTTTCGCTCATCAAAAGAAACTACCTAAGCCTACAGACATCAAACTATATCTTATCGAGTATAGGCAGTTAGGGGTTTTCAACATTGGTAAATTTACAGAACCTATAATTTAATATAGTAAAGTACAATAACTTTTATTTTCCGTCAGTGAACCTCTTTGTTTAAAACTTGTTTAAAGTTTTTGACGCGTTTGGAGAATGTATCTCATCATCAGAAAGTCCCTCTATACATGGAGGGTTGATATTCGGGAGTCATATGATGCGCATTTATTTACTGTGTTTTTTAAATGTGTTGTGTGTTATGTGTTTGTGTATGTGTATTTAACGTTTCGATGACCTCCACAAGTTTTAAACAAAGAGGTCCACTGACGGAAAATAAAAGGTATTGCACCACTGTATTATATATATTAGTGACCTGGATACTGGAAAAAATAATTCATTATAATTTAATGTTTAACTCAAAGACTTGGAGTACATTTTTTTTAACAAAATAAATATACAAAATAATAATGTACATCTTAATCATAGGCATATTGAAAAAAACTTTTTTTAAACCAAATATTTTAAATTGAGCCAGTTATTTACTTCTTAGATTATGAATTAATGGAAATTGATTTATAAAAGAAATATTTAATTTAATTAAGAAGGATTTTCTTCAATTAAATTCCACATAACCATTTAAAAAATGGAATGAAAACAATGCATAAGAAATAAAATCAGCTGAATCTAGAACCTAAGAAGTTTCACTACTAACGCCCGAGATTTACAAACACTTTTTTTTTTAAATTGTGTAATGTTTGTCATTATAAATGTTATAAACCCTACATTCCACAATTTACTTTTGTAAGGAACTATTGGTGTTTGCGGTTTGTATTGATCTATTTGAGACGGTAGCAAGGAATTGACTATATTCTAGTTTTATATTGTAATCTTCATAGAACACATCTGTACCTTTATACTGAAATTATAATCATTTTCATTTGTCGAGTGGAATTTATGAAATTTGGAAGACAATCTTGTTATAGTATGACTTGTGACCACTATAAGTTTACCCACTTTGTACCGTTGACAATTTATAGTTTACTATGCTCATGGCATCTGATTCTGTACTAAGAAACACTCTAGATTATATTCCCGCGGATTGATTGCAACGAAAAATAACATCGACTTAGTCCCAACTAGCCCCTGAGCTATAGCAGTACTAACATTGCATGAATACAAAAGAATAATAATTAACACTCTATCTTAGAGCGATTTTACAAAGATAATGGCAAAATGTCGGGAATTATAATTCTGCTTTGAAAGCGCAGTAATAACTTCTCAGCACAGTTTCTTAACTATGTAGTTTGTTAGTATATTATACTGTATAGTGTTAAAAGTAACAACCTCACAGACTTACTGTATAATTAAGTAATACAAAGGTGATATTGTGGCACGTTGGCAGCAATGTGGAGTCAAAATGGATTGTCAGAGAGCATTGAAAGGCTGGAATGTTTTTGAACCCACTTCTGGTTTCACTTTTCATTAAATATATTGAGGATAGTTTAGACGGCAGTATAAACATAGGAGGGCTAAAAATCAAATTCTTAGAATATGCAGATGATTTGGTTCTACTAGCATTACATGCATTTATTCTGCAAGGGATGGTAAATGAATTTTCAGAATACTGTGATACATCGGGACTTGAAAATAAATCTGAAGAAATCCAAGATAGTTGTGTTTCGGAATGTAGGCAAGACAACAAAAATGAAAACGTGGTGGTATAAGAAGAAAAGCCTTGAAGCAGTAAATTCTTATAAATATTTGGGTGTACATTTGACATCTACATTGTCTTTAAAAGAGCACTGTGCAACAAAAGTTATAAAAAGTGCACTTGGTGCTTTTAATAACATAATGTCAAACAATGCTTGCTCTTTTTGCCAAAGCTTAAGATGTTTAATTCAATCTCAAGAACAATACTCTGTTATGGAGCACAAGTGTGGGGTTACAAGATGTATGACGGTATTATATTATAGAGTTATATTTTACAGTATAGACAGAAATGCTATAATTTAACTGCTAACAGATATCCTAACGTATTGATGAAAGAAATTGTAAAACAATTATTTTGGTTTAAAGATTGGTAACATGTATGTACATCTTTAGTTTATATATTTCATGTTTCGGAAGCTTTTAAAATGGATAAAATTATAAACAGAATAAAAGAAAAACTGACGGGAAAGAATTGTACCACCTTTAAGAAATATAGACAATTTTATAAAAAAAAGAATTAAAGACTTTACCAAGTACGACAAAAGATCTGTAACCTTACCTTATTTAAAGCTGATATGAAACACCTGAGTTAGCTATTTACAGGAAATACAATAAATAAAATTTATATAATAAACAGTTTGTTTATTAAATTACCTGCAAATTGATATGCTTAATACAAAAAAAAGACTTACATGCCCTTAAAGAAAAGTTTAGAAATTGATATGCCCTTAATTATAAATAAAAGAATTTAAGAACAATTTTCTTTTACAATATTAGTTTTAGTTAAGTTCAAAAAGATCCCTCCCCGAAAATAAAAATTAAAAACCCTCCCCATTGATAATGAATAAAAATTTATTACTATTAAATTTACAAGATTACAAAATTAGATACATTGCACCATGGATTTATTAATAACATTTATTTTGTTGGCCAACTTGAATACTAAATCAAATTAAATAATAAAAATAATGGCGTTTAATGTTTTTTTCTGAGACGTCTCTCATGAAAAAAAAGGTTTTAAATTTTAAATGAACCCTTTGGGATTGTAGTTCCAAAAATTTTCTAGCAGTCCCATCCAATTTGTTTAATTAAAAAAAGAAATTAAATACAGCCTTTATCAGATTATTTTTGTATTTTTAAATAAAATAGCCTTTGTTAATTATTGATTTCAAGAGAATGTTAATTGCTAATTTGAAATTTTATATATATTATTTATTCATAGTCCCTGACATTTCACTTAGTTGTTGTTATACACTAACAGTTCTTTCGAAGACAGAAATGATCAAAGTTTAGGCCTATTCATGTTGTATATTTTTTTGTTGGTCATTCTTGAACCAGTTGTACACTATGAACAAAATACAACATAATTTTAGTTTCAGAACTAAATGGTTAATTGCAAAAATCATGTAAAAAACAGAATTGTAATATCATGCATGAAACTGTATGTAATTTCATGCATGAAACTCTATGGTAACATCCTGCATAAAACTGTATGGTAACATATTGTTTTATAAAATTAATCACAGAAAACTTTGAACAGACACTATTACTCTACTAATATATTTCTCCTTTATATAGCACAAAAGGCTACTACATTTTAAACTGAAATTTGCTTAAGGCTTTTAGGCTGTTTAACAAGGTTAAAAGAAATTGCTGTTTAGGTTAAATTTACTTATAGATTAACAAAATCACTCTGTAAACTGCAGAGATATAGTTATAGTTAGTTCAGTATAAATTATTATAGCAACTCAGATGGAATAGAATTAATAAATTTGGTTTAAATATTTACCTGGTAAGAGAAGTCAAAAAGCTTAAAGGTGTTCACGTGTTTTGTGATGTAACGAACATTGGACGTCCGCTTTACTATGTAAATCACTTTTACGACATTTCACTGTTTTCTAAGGCCGCACCTAATAAACAAAAGACTTTAACCATTTAGGTTTTTTATTTAGAATTTTGACAAACTATTTCTTCATTGTGTGACGTGCACTTTGATGGTCTTTTTTAAGTTCCAGGTTATTAGAAGAAGAAAGACGGACTGAAGCTTACGTAACTTGCCGTTATCTAGGCATGCGCCGTATGCTGTGTTCTGCAGTGAATAGGTCAGCTGTTTAGTGTTGTGTATGCTGAACGCCAGATGCCGTGAGCGTTCAGTTTATGAAGTTGAGAATTATTTTAGTTTGACGAGAATGTATTTTTGATTGAATTAGTGGCGCGCTACTTGAATAACGTCACAGAATATACAGTTGAGGCTTTTAAGAAATACACGGTAAATATATAAAGAATTAGACTTAAATAATGCTTACTTGTACAGTAGTGGGAATTTTGATTTGATTAAGTTTTTATTTAAAGCAAGGACTAAGGTAATTTATCTAAATAAGTATAAAAAGTCAGAAAAGTGAGAAGCTCTTTGTAACAGGGTAGAAGAAGAGGATGTTATGAACTTCATAGCAGTCTGTTCATAGCTGATTCGCTTACTACAACTGTTTTACCACGCTAAGGGGCCTTCCTACAATATTGGTACTCTTGCATAATATTCAATCTTTAATAAATATTTTAACCGTTTTAAAATTATGAACTTTTATTTAAAATTTATTTATGCTATATATTTTCTTTATATTATAAAATATATTACTTTAAAATAGTACAATAATAGGGCTATGTCGATTGATAAAATACTCGTTTCGCCCACTAACCCCGGAGGAGAACCATGGCAAAGCCATTATATATAATTTTCATTCTCTGATATTTTGACGAAAATGACGATTGAGAGGTGACATATACATAGCTAATATAGGCCTGAGCTAAATAGACACGAACAACCACAATAATTTGATTTGATGCATAAGTTGCAATCTTACCATTATATTTAAATAATCATTAATCAGCAGTTTAAAAAAATGTATTTATAAACTAAAGGAAGCAATATAATATGTAACACCAGATGTTTGACTTATAATGCAGTAAGCCTTTTATTTGCTATTACCTAATCTAACAAAACTGTTAGATGGGAAAAATAAAAACTTAATTATAAATTAGCCAATTTGGTTGCAAATAATCAGCTGTTTTATTTATAATAGATGTTCGAATGTATTATGTAGATGTTCGAATTAAATTATAATACAGTAAGCTTTTTTCGTAGTTTGCATTTGCTTTTAGTTTGTTATTATATATAACCTAAGATAGGTAGAGTAATAAACTTATACTAAATTTGCTGAGTTGGTTGCTATGGTCGGCACAGTGGTTTTATTATAATGTTCACTAATTTTACACTTTAAATTAAACATTTTGCAAAATAGTTTCTCGTTGTGTCTCTATGATGCCATAAGAATATGCCATTCAATTTTCGTATTTGTATCTTGTAGTTTTTGCTGCAGGTGTTTATGCCAGTCAATCAATCAGTCAGAACAGAGAAAATTTGATATCTATTAATATATTTTTTTTTAAGGTTTATGGACCTTTTAACATTATTTTCTTGCCCACGAGAGGACGACTTCCTTTATATTAAATGTAAAACTTGTATTTGAAGATATAAATCCCTGACCAAGTTGAACATAACTTGAAGCAATAATAGTATAAAACTGTTTAATGCAAGCAATTGTATTTTGGTTAACCTTTACGAAGCACAGTGTTGTACAACATATCACCAAAGTAGTGTAGTGTGTTTTTTTCTTGACTAATGTTGATATGACAAGAATGTTTTGCGCTCGTGCAGACTCCAATCTCTTTATATATTATATTGATCGATGTCTCCCCTAGCACCGGAATTAAAAATGCGTCAACTGTATGGCCCTTGTGGATTTTTTTCTGCGCGTACAAACTCCTTATAGTTGTGATTATTAAATGGACATTTAAATTTAAAATATTTTTAATACATCATGTTTGTAAAACTTACTAAAGATATAAAATAATTGCTGCCCAATATAGATTTATGACCATATACAGATTGTCCTGAAATCTGATGATTGTGAATTTGTAATATCTGTAGAAATATTTTTAAGATTTAAAACGAAAAACGTAGGAACTAATCAACAGACAATAGTAAGGAATAGCTGCCGTTGAGAAAACAGTTCTTATATCATTGAAAGTGTTAGTGACTTGGTGAACAACATGCAACAATTATCTATTGAATGTGACCCACGTTTTTCCTTTTAAACCTTATAAATAATTTAATAGCTATTAAAAATGCACAATAAAAAACTGTCAGGACAATCTGAATGGAAGTAGGAGACATTATTTTATAATTTTTAGTACATTTTAAAACCGTGGTAAATATTACATTTTTATTATTTTTAAATAATTATTTTCTGCATTTTGACATTTTGTGTGAAATTTTGCAATAGATTTTAAACATCTTGATGTTATTGTGACAGACATGGGGTAAATTGTATGATTATTTCAGTTTCTCATCACCAGTTCATATCAGATATTAAAAAAATGTTGTAACTACCTATCAATAATATATCAGTCTGTTTAGTTGGAATTTTCCAGTTAAATAAAAATATATTAATGTACAAACAGGCAAGAAAGTGAGTTAATATTGCATGGTCATCCATTTCTATGCTGTGTATACATTTTTAAGTCTAACTCATCGGGAAGTCAGTTTAAAATTTATTTCAAAATATTTACTGAACAGACAGACAGACAGACAGGAAAGCGATTTAATAAAAACGTGGTAAAATCATGGCAGTGAGCCAAAGTACAAAATTGTTTAGCATAATATACGCAATTACATCATCCTGCGACATGACCTATCTACACATTACGCTCAACTATATTTATTTCGAGGTACATGAAGTTTAAATTAGACTTATCTTTTACGTTTATATTATCATCTACAAAGCTGTCCTGAAAAGCGAAAAACAGAAATAATAAGAAGAATTATTTCACGTGTGTATAATTATATACCATTGGTTCATGAACTGGTGTGAACGGTTTCTACCAACCTTCAGACTGGAAATCACAGGTAACATACTTGCAATCATTAATAACAATTTAATACAAGAGAGCTAATCTTGTGAATTTCTAAATTTGTTTCGGTAAACACTCTCAGTTAACTCATTTAATCTATTTGTTTATTTAAACGGTTCAAATTTCTTGTTGTAAAGGAATAGAATCCATTTATACACGTGAAACTTTACAGTGTTCATAAATTATAGATATTAAATTAGACCTACTAACATTTTTAAATTTGAAAACTTTTCAAACATTTGCTTATTTTCTAAATAAATTTTAGAATTTTTTCATTGCTAATATTGTAATGAAATTTTGCACATTATGTAAAACAATTATTTTGTGGAACTATTTTGTAAAAAATTAAAAACAGAAATACAATAGCAAAACAGTTTTCATTGTTGATATTATTTTGTAGAATTGTTTGTAAAAACCTATATATTAGTCCAGGTGTTTCAAAATGAGTATCGGGGTTCTAAGTCTGTGTAGTATATTTATTACACTTAACTTGCAATTTTAATGTATAAAAATAAAAGAGCAACTGAAATAATTTTTGCTACACCACGAGTTTTAGCCGAGTTTGTCCCTTGTTTGGAGTGTCTGTAATAATTGTTGCAACAATTGCTTTAATCCTGTTTCTTAAGTCGGATAGGTCATCTGGTAGCGCAG
>JAGFPH010009903.1:10976-21815 GCA_018207615.1 Philaenus spumarius | reverse complement strand
TTTGTGTATATTTTACTATTGCTATAAATATAAATTTCTAAATTTTCCTGTTGTTGTGAATTTAACTGTGATTGTGTATATGTGCTTGACGATTTGAAAGTAATTGTGATTGTGTTAATCTTCATATTATTATAAATGTAACTGTAATTAATTGTGTAAATCTGCTTGACGTCGTGAATGTAACTGTAAATGTGTATATTTTACTGTTGTTATTAATATAAATAATTATGATTGTTAAAATTTTCCTGTTAGGATTTTAACTGCAATTGCGAAAATATGCTAGACGACTTGAAATTAACTGTGAATGTGTACGTTTTCCTGTCTTTGTAAATCTGCACTCGTATATATATCTTCATGTTATTGAAAATGAAATCTGTGATTTTGTAAATCTGCTTGACACTTGTGTAACTGTAACTTAATAAATCTGCTTGTTCTTATTCAAATAAATGTGATTGTGTTCATCTCCATGTAGCTATGACAGTAACTTTTACTGTGAAAATGTGGTTGATGTTATGAATATAGTTGTGATTGTTTAAATTTGCCTGTCGCTTTTAATTTAACAGCAGTGCTTGTGTATATCTTCCCGTCGGCTTAGCTACAAACGTTTGTTTAACGAATCGTTTCTTGTGCCATTTTATACAATTCATCAGAAAATAGGTTTTATATGGAAAAAGATATCAATAGTATGGAAAACGTATGCGTATGTCTTACTGTATTATGTATAGCATAAGTTATGAGTGAGGTTGAGTGACGTTCTGACAATGGATATAAAGCAACTTATAGTATACAAGAAAGCTTCTTGACAGTCTGTAGGCGTGTAAAGTATAATTTACAGAGTACTCTATTTACAGATCAACCCTAATATCTAGTAAGCTTTTATCAATAGCAAAATCAAACACAACAACCCTATATAGTATATCGGTTTTCCTGTGTGGTAGTGAAACAATGTTTATAACTTTTCCTTTTTGAAATTTTGGAATAAACTGCCATTGTTGTGCCATCGTCATTTGCGGTAAATTATTCTTTCCCTAAAAATAGCACTTAATTTAAAATTTGCATTGATTCAAATGTCACTTTTCAAAATATCAAGCATCGAACGGCGTAGGAACGAGATTATTACACAGTGTCTATGATAATAGATGCAGCTGTCCCTCATTCACGTTGTTTTCTTTTTAAAGGCTCGTGATTTAACTTTGGGTAACCTTCCAAAAATTTAAATTTACACGTAAAACCGTAACGCGAATTCAAGTCAGGTTTAGTTGCGATGTATCTGGCAATACTATCAGTTAGTATTCGTAATTAATATTGATTGTTCTGGCAAAAATGTCAGTAAGCTGTCCTGTATAATGTTTATAAATATGGAAACACTGTCAGTTACTTTTATGAATACATTTTATAGGCCTGGCAACACTCCACTTGTCGTGATTAGTGTTGTTAAATCTGTCAACACAGTCAGTGTTCGTGATTATTATTGATGGACGTGAAAACACTGTCATTTTCGTGAATACCGTTCATAGTTCTGCCAACACTGTCATGATTCATTTTTATAGGTCTTTCAACAGTACTAAAACTTGTGATTAGTGTTGTTAAATCTGTCAACACAGTCAGTGTTCGTGATTATTATTGATGGACGTGAAAACACTGTCATTTTCGTGAATACCATTCATAGTTCTGCCAACACTGTCATGATTTATTTTTATAGGTCTTTCAACAGTACTAAAACTTGTGATTAGTGTTGATAGACCTGGACACAATGCAAGCTTCTGTAAGTTAAGTTTGTAGATCTATTAGGGCTGTATAGATGCACGAAATAAAAATTTGATACATTTTGAAAAACAAATTATGGCCAAAAAACCTCAAAATAAGTTATTATTATTATTATTAGCTAAACGAGAATTTTTAGAAGATGCGGTTTTTTGCATATGGTAGGGTACATTAAAGGCTACAAATAAGCAAAATTTTATCAAAATCGTTAGAGCCGATTTTTTGGGGGTTTTTTTGCCAAAAAGGTGGTTGTTTTTCAAAATGTTTCAAAACCGTTTTTCGTGCATATGCACAAGCCTACTTGACATGTCTGTTGCAAATTTGTTTGAAATCGATCGCTGAAAAATAGTTTTCGCTCTAGCTTTGTATACATACAGACATACAGACATACATTTTGTAAAAACCACTTTTTTGGACTCAGGGGGTTCCAAAACGGATATTTCTGTAAAATCTCAAAATAGATTATTTTTGCAGTCACTATACTTTCTCTATACTATATTAAGTGAGAAAGTAAAATGTAAAAATTAATCAAAATCCCCAGATTTTTTATTCAGTTAATTTGTTTATCGATTAATCTTTCAAACTATAGCAACTACAAAACAATGAATAAGACCCTTTTAAAAGAAAATATACTCTAATTTAATTTTGTATATGGTTAGTTTTTCGCTAAACTTAATATTTCTCGAGTTATTTAGGAAAACGAGTAAAAAAGACTTTTAATGACCCCCTCCCTCTCCCTCACCCCCTCACCTTCGGGGAATTTTAGTATTTTGTACAGGACACTCGAAAAGCAACTATGCCAAATTTTAAAATTTCGGGATTTTTTCCAATATTTATCATATTATTTTTTAATATGACCGGACTACTTGCAACAATGTTAGTTAGCTTTGTGAAAATGCTGATCAATCCTTAATCACTCTCAGCTGTCGTGATTAGTATTATTGTAGATCTGTCAACACTTTTTGTCAGGTAGCTTATATGATGGATTTTTATATGACTGGAAACAATGTCATTTAGTGACTCGTGTCACTATACCTGGCAATTCTGTTAGCATTTGTTAGTAGTATTGATATATCTGGGAACACTGTCAGCTTTCGTGGATTCTGTTTTTAGATCTGGAATTACTGTTAGTTAGCTTTGTGATAATGTTGATACATTTGTAAATACTCTCAATTAGCTTTTGAGATTAAAATTTATATGTCTGGGAACACAGCCAACTGTCTTGATTAGTGTTTATAGATCTAGAAACAATGTCAGCTTTCGTGAATGTTGTTTATATCTGGCAATGATATCAGTTAGAATTGTATTATGTTGTCAAATCTGGAAAGACATTCAGTTTTCGTGATTAGCAATGATAGATCTGCAAACATTGTCAGCTGCCGAGAATACCATTTTTATAGTTTTGCAACACTGTTATAATTAATTTTGATAGGTATTTTATAAGTGGTAGCAGTCTTAATAGACCTGAAACACTATCAGCTTCTGTGAGGAATGTTTACAGATCTGCCAACAGTCTTCATTAGCTTTGTGGTCTTGTTTTCATAAATCTGAAAACACTGTCACTTAGCTTTTATGATTAATTTTGTTATTGCTTGAAACCCTGCCATTTATAGTGATTAGCGTTGATAGACCTGGTAACACTGTCAATATCCGTAACGAGTATTGATAGATATGAAAATCTGCCAGCAGTCGTTATTAGTATTTATAGATCTGGCAACACTCTTCCTATGATACATGATTATTTTTGATAAATCTGGAAACTCTGTCACTTAGCTTTTATAATTAATTTTGATATGAATGGAAACACTGCCATTCATGTACATTGTAAATCGGTCAGTATTAGTTATTAGTACTGATAGATCTGGAAAACTGTCAGCTTTCGTGGAAACTGTTTATAGATCTGGAAACAATGTAAGTTAAATTTTTTTAAATGTTGATACATCTAGAAACACTGTCAGGTATGACAATACTTAGTATGGCAATACTGCCAGCTGTCGAGAAAAGTGTTGATAGACCTCACAACACTGTCAGCATACGTTGTTAGTACTAATGTATAATATGAAAACACTGCCAGCGTTATTAGTGTTTATAGATCTGGCAACGCTCTTCCTTAGCTCTATGATGATCAATGCAAATCATTAGTACAAATACAATTAAAATCTTGTATGGTCATCAATCACACACTGTACTATAATGTATACAAAAACCAGAAACATTAAGTGCGACAGTTTTAGAAAGACTTTTGCATTCTAATGTAAAAACAAAAACATGTCCGTGTTTGTGGTTGAGGTCACTATAGTTCAACCATGATTGTGATAAATTGCCGTTCAACAATACAGAATATGAAAACCGACTGCTCATTAGTTACTGCTTAGTTAGATCGATACAATACTATCAATCATATCACCAGGCACATACAAATATAGAAAGATTGACAGGTCCAACACAACAAGGCTGGCGTTTCTGAAACTAACGGTTGTCTTGGAGCAGTTAAAAGTTAAAGTAAACAACACTTCCCCGTTGTTTTAGGGTCCTAGCACGAGCTCTTGTTATTACACCCTATATAATTTTATCAGATAAAATTTCAGTAAATTTGTTATTTCATGATTTTTTTATAAATATTTTTAGTTCTTGTTAAGTTAGCCAAAATGGCTTTATTTCTACACTAGTTTGACCGAGTGGGTTGTCCGGTAATTTTTATACTAGGGCTCAATTATTTTTTGTTTGTAAAAGTTTTTTCCCGATGTATTAGTTTTGCCTCTTCTCAATTAGCAGTTTATTAGTAGTTGATAAAGAAAATCGATTTATACTCTCGGGTATTATTTACTTATAAACAAACGTCAGGCAAAACATTGTAAAAATAATGGGATTCTTTACTCTGTTTCATGGATTAAGATTAGTGGCAGTAAGTTTAATATTTATTTAGATTGAATTTAAATTGAGCAGTTAGATATAAGATAGAACATCATTCTTATGGTAGAAATACATTTAATGAAAAAACAAACTTAAAATTTTTAGTCAATTCTTAAAAAAAATTATTGAGCCTTGCTGACCAAGAGTCGTTAGCGACTGTATTGGCAAGGTAGCTTAACACAGACTACACAAAATATAGAAACAGGCATATACATAGAACATTTGCTTGGCTAACAAACAAAAGTAAAGGAAAGGGTGTGCATTGACAATAGTTTTAGCTTTAGCAAAGGTGAGTCATAAATTCCAAATGATAACTTAATACAAGGTTGGAGTCTTTACAAAATAATATCTAAAATTTTGTATGAGTTTAATTTTCATTGACATGGAAAATCTTAAAATAAACATTATTTAAAAATCTGACTATATGATTACAAAAACTAGAGTCATTATGGCCCAACCGCCAACATTTATCGTGTTCACTTACCCTGCATTTAAACTACGGCCTGTGTGGCATACATAAGCTGAATTACAATTGTTATAAAGTCAGTTTATAAACACTAGTTTTTTGTAAAAACTAAATGATCAGGTAGAATTTATGTCAAACTCACATTTGAAGACCCCAGGGGAAATAGGGCATTTGTCACTGATTGAAACATTTTGGGAAGACTAAAAAGAACCTTTAAAACCCCTTACTGAAGAAACAGTTTAATCTAAATTGTTTTAAATAATTAAATTTTTATCTATTGCCTATCCATGATTAATCTGACTATTTAAACTGTATTAAAATTATAATAGTAAATGATAAAAAATAAATCAAACTAGTCGACTTCACTAAACTCAGGGGAAAAGGGCATATGTCACAAAATATCAGAACTTTGGTTTTCTGTTATTTTATTTGTTATAACTATTACAAAATAATTTTAATGAATTCTATCTACCATATAAGTAAATTTAATAAACATAAAAATAGCGTACTTAGTGATGAAATAATAGCGTCAATAAAAACAATTAAATAAACACAATTAAAAATGTAAAACATGCTGTATCACTATGCAATAAAAAAATCAATGCATTTATTGGTATGTATTAACATTGAAAAAAACTGAAGTAAATATAACTAAAAATATAAAACAATTATCTATAAGTAATGAAAAACTGCAATACATATATTGGTTAAACAGTGTCATTAAAAAACCTTACGTCAGATGTTAGATTGTCAATGAAATCTTGCCTTGTGGCACACCAAATCTCTTTAAGTGTAGCACGTCCTTTAACTTTGGTTATGATAAAGGTAAATGATTCAGGAAAGTCTGTTCTGGAAGAATAAACTCATTACCAAAACGTTCTGGTAGCTTGTTTTTCTTCTCACAATATTTCGCTCGATTACCATTCCCAGTTGTAGCTGTTTCGATTGCTTATAGAAAAATCATTAGATGTTTTGTCGACTAGTATTTCTCTCAATGGTCTGATTAGAATACGACATTATGTTTCTTCTTATTTCCTTTGCTAAACGAGTTCCAAGCTCTTAGTGTTTACTGCTTGACTTCTGAAACTCTGAAGTCTTACTTAAAAGACTGAATAACTATAACTTTGAAGGATAACGATGCATTATGCAAAGAGCCACAACCTTCTCTAGACCGATGTTTTTTTACTGGTAAAACTGTTATCAGTCCTGTCAAGTATGAATTTTGCTCATTTACAGATAACAATCTATTGTAGTCGTTTAATAGGCCTATGTTATTCTTCTCCTCCGAACTTCCAAAACATTTCAAACGTTTACACTTACAGTTCTGTCCTAGTTCATGACTTTGCAGTTTAAGATCTTGTTCACATCACGCATACCTCCATAAATGAAGGTTTATTTTTTACACTATTTCCAATAGCAGTATCAGAATTGTCACTTTCACTGTACTCCATATCGGACATTTTAATAACACTGAAAATTAAACTTTTGTAATAGTAAAACAACATTTGCACTATTAGATAACAAAACGTAAACTGCAAACTGAGTAGTTGTTTACTGCTCTCGCCTGGCATGTACAGTCAGGACTCAATGACAAGTGCCCTTGTTCCCCTGTACTCGGTGACAAATAAATGCCCTTCTTCCATAAAACAGTAATATTGAAACCAGCTGTAACTAAACGAATAGTACAGATAAGACTTTATAAACTTGACTGGACTGTAGGGCTTCCTTGGGAACAGGGCAATCAACCTAAATCACAAAATTTTGAAAATACTGACAAATGCCCATTTTCCCCTGGTGTTTTCATTTGGTGAAACCATTTTCTTCCCTAGTACAATGGTACCAGGTCTCCCATAGTCATCCAGACCCTTTCAATTGACTTTTGTTTGTCAACCAAGTAACTGTTGTAATATTTAAATGCCTGTTTTCTATATTTTCCTTAGTCTGTGTTAAGCTGCCTTATCAATGTAATCGTTGGCTATTCCATGGTCGGCCATTATCAATAAGTTTTGTAAAATTTATAATTTATAAAAAATCTTTGTGTTTTACATTTGTATTTTCCCTCTATTTGTTCCTGATTATCTATCTATCATCATGAAACATTTTAAAAAGCTACCTATACGGCAAATGATTAATAATACTGATGTGTGAGTAATTTGTAAACTCAGGACTTTTTGGACCCCCGTATCTTTTGTATATAACATCATATTTGGCGATCCGTAATCTTTGTTATAAATATAATAAAACTGTTATGAAAGAGAGCAAAGTTGCGAGGGGTTTATAATAGAGCGAATGGTTTCGTTTAATGTGACTTGTTCTGTAATAAGAACTGTTTGCAATAATAATGCAGAATATAGAATGATATTATTGAAGTCGGGCAATGCCAAGCACGAAGATCAATGAGACAGTGCCTTTCCCTTTAAAAGAGTTATTTTAATTAAAATTTATCTATTGCAACACGAGTTCTGATCTGCATTGAAGTATGTAGACTGGGATGGAGAACAACAAACCCTTCGTATATTGTATTTAATTAATTCAATCCTACCGAGGTTTTTGTGCTCAAATTTACGTATGTTAGAAATCAAGTTATGCACCGTATAAAAACAATCAATTGCTATTATTATATTGTTTCTTTTAAACTTCTGTTATGTAGTAACAGAGCTTAAGAGAGGGCATGTTTAGGACTGTTTGGCAATTCATCTGCATATCTGTATGTTTGTTATGCGATTACGACAAAACGGGTTGTTAGATTGTCTACAAATTTATCATTAATGATCCTTGGCGTCAGGAAACACGACTTATTTTTTGGAATGTTTGTAAAATTCAACAACATTTTATTGACAATATTATATTGTACACCTTGTAAATTAATCGCATCTGGTATTACTCAAATTGTTCGTTGTTCACTGTATCAACGGTACTTGAGTTTTTAGAGTTCTAACAATGCTTGGTTCGATCCCTTGAATCAACAAACCTTTTCAAATGTTTTCAATATTAGTAGGTATCATAATCTTAGTCTTGGCTTGGTCAATAAAATATATTTTACTTTTTCAAAATGTTTTCAATATTATTATGTTTCATGATCTTATTTTGTCTAAATTTATCTATCTTCCTGTGCCTTTACAAAAAAATCTTCTAAAAAACAGGTAAATGAATCCAATAAAACTAAATGTAAAAAAATTTTAGTACACCCTAAGACCTAAACGATTATTTCAAGATCTCTATATAAATTAATGTTTCTTTGTTTCTTTCTCCTGTATAGACACAAAAACTATTAGGCCAATTTCACTAAAAATGACTCATTTTATAAATAGACTATAAATTACAGGAGTGTTTATACTTTACAGTTACTAAAGCCTAAGGCGTTGAAATTGGGATGCTACCCTTATATAATAAATACAAATAAAATAAAATTTCTTCAAGCTATAAAGCTAAATTATGTAATATTATTTATTTTATAAGAGATATAACACTATTTACAATTTGATTACTTATGCCAAAGAGATAAAATGGAGTAACTACCCTTAAAATTAAATAGTTATCTATACGCTAACTTTTTTTATATTCTCAAAAACAAATTTTACACATACGTATTAGTGCCAGGGTTTTCAGAGTATGGTCACTACAGACAAATAGATTTAAATGGGGGATCTACCACTATACAATAAAAATAAATTGCTCTAAATTCATACAAACTGTATAGCATATAAATATTATTTTATATTATTCTTAATAAATGTAAATATAAACACATTTACAATTCGATTTACTAAGTCAAAGGGATGAAATGTGATAACTACCCTTATTGCGATGCATTGCCAGTTAGAATTGCAAATTATAAAATTGTAGCCCTATAAAAATATCTTCATAATAAAAAAAATTAAAACTTATACTATAAACCAAATAAAACTTAGTTATAGAGAATTTAAACATTTAGTTTAGCACCAAATTACAAACATCAGGAAGGAATAAATATAAGAGCTACGAAATCTCTTATTTACAAACATTTATAAAAATCTGTTATAAGCAAAAATGTAAAAGTATTAAAAAAGTACTTGAACGTTTCGTTATAGGTGTAGGGCTATGACCTATTTTGTTTTATATCAACCGTTCGTCATTTCGTTCATCCAAAATCTGTTTATTTATTTCTCAGTCGTTGTTCGATTTTTTCATATTTTATGGGAATATTCTTTAGAGGCATTTAAAATGACTTGTAAAATATGTTTTTGTTTCTTGAGTATGTTTTACGCATGGTGTAGGATCTACCAGTCGTCGACGAATTAAAATTTGGAAGTGTGCCGGACCCTATAAGACTGGACATGTCAACCTAAACATAATAAATTTGACTAACCTTTGTGAATAAGTCAACAAAATAGTAGATATGCTGTATTTGACCACTTACTTTAAGACAAATTCACCTAGTCAGGTTAAATTAAGTGCAATCCAAATTAAGTAACAATTTGTTTATTATTTCAAATAAACAAAGAAAATTACATGCCATTGTTTAAAAAAAAAAAAAATATTATAACAATTCACCCTTAATAAAAATTGTCAAGCCCTTAAGTTTGAATTACATTGGTTAAGTTCAAATAAAAATTAAATGTTTTCCCCCCGTTATATATACATATCAAAGAAAGTAATAACCCACTCATTACATAAAAATTCAAAAGATAAACCCTCCCTATTGATTTTATTAATGCAAGGTAGATTTATCAATTACAATTTGTGATTACTAAAGATGAATACAAGTTGAATTACGATTACAAACTCATAACATATTTGTACATTTCGTTACACAAATTATGCCCCTAAGTTTTGTATTTTAAATACAATTTATTGTATCAATTTAGATACGATTTGACCAAATGTATGGTTATATATATTTAATATATATATATTAAATAATAAATAGATTTAATTTATGTTATGACGTCACTTTATACTAAAAATATATAAAAAGAAAGCCCTTGGGGGCTGTTAAATCCAAAAATTGCTTAAGCGTATCCCATCCAATTTGCTTAGTTACTATTAAAATTACAAAAAAAATAAAATAACAGAAATAGAAATATTAGCCCTTTAACAATATTTTACAATATCTAAAAGCTGATTTTAAAACGATGCACAAGTTTATAGTTATTATTAATTTATTAGTTTAAATGTATTCACTGAAATTAAAGTTCTGTTGCGTAGAATGATGGAACGTGATTGAGCCTGAAGTAAGTTGAACGGTTAACTTTGACAAAGACGTTTGGCCACAAGTATAACTTTTTATTGAATTGAAATTATTCTTGGTGGGTAACCTCTACCAGTTATGTTCTTATAAGTGTCGAAAGAAACAAAATAACAACTTTTAATATTTGGTAGTTTAATAACCTACATTTGTAGCAATTTGTTCTAGCACAAAACTTTAATTAGGCGAGTTATAGATGGTTAAGCTTTGTCGCAAAGACATGTTTAATGTTGCATGTGCTTGCATTAACATATGCTTTATCTTTAGCAAAGATCTGAATTTTAGGCCATTTAAATAAAACTGTTCAATTCAAAAGTTACATTTGAATAATTATCAAGGCTACAGTTCACTATTTAAATTGTACTACGTTAATTAGTAGCTGAAAACAATTGGCTATTTAGACATTATTCGTATTTTACAATTACTTTAAACACTAAAAGAAAGAAAATTGCACAAAACATGGTTAATT
>JAGFPH010009903.1:0-10966 GCA_018207615.1 Philaenus spumarius | reverse complement strand
TTGCTAACGGTTTTAAAAGTTCAATCGTTGACAAACTTATAAAAAAACACAAGAACAAGTCCCCAAAATCAACGAAAGAACAAAAAGTAAAAGTATTTATCATGCGAATTCGGCAATAAATTGAATTATACGTTAAAGAAAGAAATGAGGAAACATAACATCAAAGTCACATTTAGAAACTGGAGTCCAAACTAAAACCCCCTAACCAAGACTTAAGAAACAAAACCGAAAAAAACAGGAATATACAAAATGACTTGAGACGATTGTCCAAATTTTTACATCGGCCAAACGGGGCGCCCTTTCAAAAAAAGTTTCAAGGAAGATTTAACATCAACAAAGGGAAAACTCAAGAAATCGAAATATGCTGAACACCTCTTCGATAGTTGCTACAGTTACTCAAACATCGACAGTAATATGGACATATTACAAGTATGTAATAAAGGACGATACATGCCTTGGAGGAATTCGAAATTTACAAAGCGTTCAGACAACAACCTAATAATATACTAAATGAACAACTCTCGTTCTTCTCCAATACTCTATTCGACAGCGTCATCAAAATGCAACAATAAGAACCGTTTAATCAAAGTTAGATAACGAGATAAGAATAAATAGCCAGTCACGATCGGTTCGTTGGGGAGTACGTACTGACCGATGTAAAATATTTTCATTTTGTGATCGTGTGAACGTAAATATGTGTAAAAGTGTATGTTGGGTTATGTGTTGTTTCGTATGTACTGTGTATGATTTATTGACAAGCTCCATATGGAACGACTTTAATAAAAACTAAAATACTTTATATGATCTGAAGATGGACTCAGGAAGCCCGAAACTGCAGTAATCCGTAAATCAACGAAAGGATTAGTTGACGTACCGAAAAAAAGGTAATTTATTTATTTATAAATTTACTAATCCGTTGGCTACAATGTTAAGTTCATTAAACGTTTGACCAATATTTGTGTATTACAATCATCAAAGAATATATAATATAAGATGTCGTGTAAGGACCAATTAGCGTGTTATTGATATTAATGTTAAATATCTGGTTGAAGCTGCCAGGATCTCGGTGAACCATTTAGAATAATATGTTTCGGAAGATATTTCGAGAAAAAAGTTAAACATAGCTGCTGTATATGCTGGAGTTATGAATCTTGGTTCAGTAAATTTTTTCCTAATATAAAGGTTTTTGGATTCTTCTAGGTTTTAATTTTTGTTTTCTAATCATAGCAAATAAAGCTTGGTATACATTAGGTGTTGCTATTTCTTTAATTATATTCTAATATTTAGTATCAAGTTTTTGTTATCCAAGTCACTTCATAAAATAAAATAACTACATGATATTCCTATACGTATTTTACGTGATATTTAGTCTATTCGTTATACTGCCATGTTTGCTATGCGTTTCGAGATTGTAATCCCTTTTTCAAGTATGTATTATCATTTGTAGGCCATTATATATGCATAAAAACATAAACACATTAAATACAAAAGGTACACAACACATAATTTACGGTTTTAGTAGGTTGGTGTACTTCATTGCGTCTATATTTAGATATTGCCTTATTTAGTGATCGGAGCAATTCTTATTATCGTGAAAAACACTACAGCTGTTACGCCGATCACAGTTGGCTTCGTCAGCTGCATTATATTTAAACAAAACACATGAACACAACACTGAACATATATGACAATAAAAACACGATAATATAATCAGAGGCTAGCTCTTCGTTAAATTTTACACGAATAAGAATTGCTCAGACTACTAAATAAGGTAATATCTATATATATATATTTACATACCAGCAATTCAAAAGCGAAAAATTATATAAAATCGATTTGGTTTTATAAGAATACAATATTCATTGCGTCATCTATGGTAAACTAAACTACAGTAGTTATTTGCCAGTTCTACCTTGATAAACGAGGGCTGCATCTTATAAGTCGTTGGACTGAAAAAGTAATAACAGCTGATAATTTATTGATTATTGGAGTTGTATTTAAATTCTTTAAAAATGTCTAATTTCAATATATTTAATTAATCTTCCCTTTATGCAATAATTGAGAGATGCTTAATTTAAGTAGATAACTATACTTAAACGAGGGAGTTCTGTATGTATCCAAACTTTAAAACGGCTCTAACGATTTTCACGAAAATTTGCATATAGGGGTAGTTTGACGCCAGAAATTGAATGCGCTAGGTCTTATATCTGTAAAAATTCGCTAATTGTCTCTTTTTGCCTTTTAATTTCAGCCATCACAGCTGTTAAGCCTATAGGAGAAGAAGAAATAAAGTTAACTAGATCTGTAACTAAGAAAGCAGTAAAATAAGTTTTCACTTAACAAAGGAATTTTAACATATGTTCTTAAAATAATTAATACCAAATAGGCCTATAGCCCCATTTCACTAAACTGTTAGTTCCTCACTACCGTTGTAATAAATAATTTCATGTTTTAAATAAATAATTATAGTCTGTTATATAAACTTTTTAATACTCCACTTAAGTAATATAATAATAAATGTAAAAATAGGCTACAGTTTGAAAGTTTCTTTTGTGCTTATTTAGTTCATGGAATACAATTAAAATTTAGAAAAATTTAATTATTATTAATTACAATTATTGAAATTTATCCTCCAATAATTGTTACTATATTTTTGTTTAATTTCACAAAATTTCATTTGAAATCATATAAATCTAAAATCATTTAATTAATTTTTCTTTTAATATTTCCCCCACAGGATATATTTCCTACTGAATCACAGTTTGTCAGAAGAAAGTAGGCTTTCAACTTGCCCTAAAACGATAGTAAATTGTGTATTCCTTGAGGTAATGAATGATTAATCTTGCTATTATTTTTTAATATATTTACGCCTAATTTACGTTGTTAGAAGAAAATAAAACTTGGCCGAAATTGTTATTGAAATAGGTATACAATTTTGTAATATAACCCGATTTCTCCAAAGCATCAAACTCTTTGAGGTTATGATTAATCCTGCAATTATTATTGTTAATATATTTAGCCCTGATTCACAATTTTAGTTCTTAGAAAAAAGTACAACTTGACTCAAATTGATAGACCTATTGAAATAGTCAATTTTGTAATATAGTTTTGGATGATTTCTGAAACATAAGTGGCAGAAGGCACAATTAATTGTTTTAAACAGATTTGCAAGGCGTTTTAAAATCTTAAATATCGGCAGTGGGACATTACAATTGTATTAATCCTTATATATCAAAATAATGAGCAGAATCTGTATTTTCGATTGATATAAGGTAAACCTGTTTTAGCGTTTGGAGGCTATTCAATTTCTTCCGTTCAATACAGACAATTTATTGTGCCCAAGTCTGATTTGACTGTTAAAACTTTTGAACTTAGCGTAGGTTATTTGACTAGGTTTATATGACACTAGGTTTAAATTACTATCTATTGCGCATGCGTCAATATATTCTGTTATTTCTTTACGCGGTGCTCTAATATAGTGAAACAAAGTGAAATATTCTTATAAGAATAAATGTATTTTAAATTATACAGTTCAACTATATGATTTCTTCTCTAAAATTAGTTATTTTCAAACAATATAGTTTTCAATTAAAGTAAATATTCCTACTTCTTAATTCTCCTCTCAAAGTATGTAGGCCTATGTTTTTGTTAGCCGTCTTATAGTAGGAACATAAAACTGATGTTTTCTGAAAAAGTTTTTGAAGTTGATAAATATTTGTATACCCTTCTATTTAGAACTAAGTTACAAAACTTTTGTATAATTTGAAAAAAAAATTCAAAAAATACTGCTGCAAATTATGTAGCCCTAAATTTGGATTTTGGTTTCCATTACTGAACATGTTTTTCTTCCTGACCTAATAACGTTTATAATAATTACATTAATAATTTTTTTTAAATTTCTTTACGCGTTGTTCTAATATAGTGAAACAAAGTGAAATATTCTTATAAGAATAAATGTATTTTTAATTTTAAATTATACAGTTCAATTATAAGATTTCTTCTCTAAAATTAGATATTTTCAAATAATATAGTTTTCGATTAAAATAAATATTCCTAATTCTTAATTCTCCTTTCAATGTATGTAAGCCTATGTTTTTGTTAGCCGTTTTATAGTAGAAACATAAAAACTGATGTTTTCTGAAAAAGTTTTTGATGTTGATAAATATTTTTATACCCTTCTATTTAAAACTAACTTACAAAACTTTTGTATAATTTTTAAAAAAATTCAAAAATACTGCTGCAAGTTATGTAGGCCTAAATTTGGATTTTGGTTTCCATTACTGAAACATTTTTTTCTTCCTGACCTAATAACTTTGTAATATTATATTAATAAATTTTTTAGTTGCATGTATGAATTCATTGGATCTTTTTCTATAAAAAATATATGGAACACTTTTAAATTGGGATACAATTACTATTTTTTATAATTTTTTGAAAATATGCTTGCAAACGCCGAAAATCCAAAATATTTAACAATGCCACTTATTGGGTTTCGGTTGGGAATAATTGTTACTATATTTAGGTTTAATTTCACAATTTAATTTGTCAGAAAAAATTTAAACTTTTCTTAAATTGATTAAACTTTAATATAGGCCTAACTCATTTCATAAACGTAGCTTTGAGGTTCTGGTTAATCCTGTAAAATATACCTGTTAATATACCTAAATATATTTTTCAAGCAATAGCAAAAAAAATGTTTTCACAATAAAAAAGATAGTAGCCTACTAATATTTTTTTTAAATTTGCTTTGAAAATACCTTTAAAAATAATTATAAAAGTTTGTTTAGTAGAAAGATTATTAAGTTTATCAAATGTTTTATTGTACTATTTAAGATTACTGTTGTCTTTTGAAAAGTGAAAACCATGGCGGTATTAGAAGATATTAACGTCAATTGTACAAATGTTGTTTCTGTATTTGTAAAAATAAAAATGGCGGATAAGTAGACAACTAATCATTTTCGAACTCATGTATATTGAAACTTTTTTCTAATTTTCACCTATAATAGCCTGGTGAGTTTGTGGCGATATTTTCTAGGCATCCTGTATATTATTGTGAGTAGGTTTTATTCGATTAAATGTGTTTAAGTTGTGTAATTTAGCCATCGAGTAAGACTAAAGATAAACATGTCTTCAAGTATAATTAACTGTGTTCAAATATACATTTGCTGACGGTGTTATTTTGGAAGAAAAACATTACATGAAGTCTACTTAAGACGAATAGGAACGATCGAAACTACACTCTCGCATTCGTACGATCGGCTAGAATATACATCAGACATAACAAATTTACAAATTGTACAGTACATAATTATCTAACAGTCGGTATAAAGTATGATCTGCTCAATAATATTACTTTTAAAAAAATATTTAGATGAAAGCTTACAAAATAATCTTACACATAAAATAATAATACAAATAATAATAAATAAATAATACAATGTATACCTTACATTTAGTTGCATTACTATAACTTATTGTAGTTTCCTAACTTCATTTTAGGAAAATAAACAGCCTAAAATGTGACTAAGCTACCTTCAATAATAAATTTTGTAAAACTAAAACAAGGAAATAAACTGTTTTTACAGAATATTTAGCTTTAAAAATTGTAAATATAAATTTCACGAATATATCGATTTATTTGAGTTATTGTTACAAAAGTGGAGTTGAGAGATATATTGTATATTGTTCTTTTAAGCATAGTTTCTTTTAAATCGGATTCCGAGGCCTATTATTGATTCAATTTTTGACATGATTGTTACAGTAATTTGTCTCTATAAAAATGTATTTGAAATAAACACGTACGCATAAGAACGTATGCGATACAGAAATCAGTCAGTTTTTAATGGGGAAGCTGAGCAGGTAAGTTATGAAATATTTACTTTCGAACAATACAAATGCTAAACAAAATGTACTGCCTTAATTGCAATACCTATGTGCATAGTATCGGACAACGAGTTTACAAACATAAACGCTGTAAAACGTCTGTTACGGAAAGGAAAACCTAGAGGAAACCTTTCACAAAAACATCAAAGGAGAGTAAAATAATTACACTACAAGCACTTTGAGGGAGATTGGTACAAAGGAAATTAATTTTGTAGGCTATTTGAGGTTTGTAACACAAAGGCAAGCGCAGTTTCAGGTTATAAATACACATATTTATTTTAGAGAACACTAATTTTATAAAAGCAAATTGTATTTGTTTGATTAAATCGACCGACGTTCTGGTGGACGAAACCAGTAGCCACGTTCTGGTATATATTAACAGTATACTTTCACTTACTACTGAAGAACACATAATATTATGTGTGCTACCTAGAATGGTGGTGGATCCGATGTGTGGATCCGAATTAAATCCCACAAATTATAAATAACTAATCGTGTTCTCATAAGAAAGAACATATTCAACAGTGTTGTAACATTGAAGGCAGTTTACAATATTTAATAATCTAAAATCAATAAGACCAATGATGTAAAAAGAAAAAAACTTAGCCATATTTAGATAAACATTTGGATGGGAACCAACCCATGTTTTTCACATATTTATGTTTTTTGAGATCTCACTCCTTTTATCGGTGTCAGTTTTTCTCATTCTCTTTAGAATATGTAGTTTTGTATGTTATTATGAATAAGTATGTATTCTGCTTAGTTTTTATTTATACTCAAATTCCTAAACATGTTTTATACGTAGTCGAAGTAAACCTGTTTGAAAAATCAATATAGAGAATGCAAGAATCCGTACATTAATTTCAGTTCCAAAACCTAGTTTGACTGTATATATTACATGTTATATATTTGTTGAGCCTAGAATGTTTAATTTATTTCCTGAAAAGATTAAGCAAAGTGCAACATTTAGTATTTAAATATAAAATAATATGATTTAAGCCTGGTTGTTTAGCTTGAATGATATACAGCATTTAATGAGTATTTTGAAATTATATTTTTATATTGTTTTCATAGTATCTATTATTAATTAATTATACAAATTTGTGTCAAATGAAGATAATTACAATTTTATTATGAATGTATATTTGATTATGGGATTATAGGTATATTAGTGCTTCTCTAATAATAATAATAATAAATGACTTTATTTTTTGGGGCGAGGTTGGGACTGTTTAGTCCTCTCTTCCACCTAACCCCAATAGAAAAATACAAACATATTATACAAAATTACAAACATATACAAAATTCACTTCTTAAAAATAAGTATTACTTTAACAGACAACAAATAATAATAAATGTAGCTTATGCAATTTATAAAAACATTAACAGCAATTATTACAAACAGGTTAATACGCATTACAATCATAATTACACATTCATACACATTCATGCAACTGAACAATAAACACTTCCAATGTACGCCTCAAAACTGGGATGCATCATCCACTCTGAACAATAAATATGACATCAATAGCTTTGAAAACTGGACACGGCAGTCAGCAGACTTAATTGCATCCGGTAGCGAATTCCACAGACGGCAAGCGGACACAGTAAATGATTTATTATATTTCATAGTCCGGTGCAAAGGTATAGCAAGAGTAGTGTCACATCCTCTAGTCCTTTTTGCACTTATGCTAGAGATATAGACAAACTTTTCTGCCAGGTAAGTCGGCACTCCAGTTTGTAGAATGGAATGTAACATCATCAGAGTATGATATGTCCGTAGTTCATTAAGTTTTAAAATTTTGAGAGTTTTATAATAAAGAGAAACATGAGCATCGCGATTTAAATAAAAAATAAAACGTATACAGTAATTCTGTGCCCGCTGCAATCTGTTAGCCAACACCACGGACATGTCACCGACTACGGTGTTGCAGTAAGTAAAATATGGAAATATAAGAGACTTTACAAGGAGCACTCTGACGTGGAACGGCAAGAGATCTTGCATTTTCTTTAAGGTATGCATCCCTGCAAAAACTCTTTTACACGTCTCAGTCACATAATCTCTCCAAGTCAGTTTACTATCAATGATCAGTCCAAGGTCCTTAACTTTGTTACAGTAGTCTAAGATGTCGTTATCAAACTGAAGTCTGGGAAAGTTGTCTAAGTCTAGTTTGTTCAACAGTCGAGAGTAACCCAAAATAATAGGCTGCGTTTTAGCCTTGTTGATTTTTAATCCGTTTTTTCTAGACCACAAAGAAATATTTGAAATATCATGGTTCATGCGTTCCACCGCTCTACCGGAATCCTCTATTTTAAAGTGTAAATATATTTTAAAGTCATCGGCATATAAATGAAATTTACAGTATTTAAATATTGTAGAAATGTCGCTTATGAAAATACTAAATAATAAAGGTCCTAAGACAGAACCTTGCGGAACTCCCATGCTAACATCCCTCCAGCTAGACCTACTTTCTCCAATACTGACACACTGCCTTCGTTCAGAGAGATATGACTGAATCCACGACAAACACACTGGCTCCAATCCAATATTTTTTAATTTAGCTAGCAACAATGAATGATTAATGGAATCAAAGGATTTAGAGAAATCAAATAGAGTTAGGATAGTTATTTCTTTGCGTTCCATTGCCATTCTTACATCATCAGTTACATGAAGAAGAGCTGTAGTGGTACTATTGCCAGAACGGAAACCTGATTGAAAAGGACTGAGAATATTATTTTGTTCAAGGAAAGATGTTAATTGTTGGTGGACAATTCGTTCGAGACATTTTGATTTTAAGGCTGGCAGAATACTGATAGGTCTAAAATCGGCAGGACGTGAGGGATGAGACGTTTTACCAATGGGACAGACCAAAGCGGACTTCCATAAAAGCGGATACACTCCAGATGTTAATGAAGCATTAAAAAGCTTCGTAATAGTTGGCAAAGTAGAGGCAATAGTACCCTTAATAAAACTAACTGGAATACCGTCAGCACCCACTGCATTAGAGGTTAATCTACGAAGAGCTTTAACTACATCCGTGTCTAAAACCAAAGAAAAATTTAAAGTATTATTTACAATACGAGGTATTCTTTGTAACATCATTAAAAAGTTATTATTTACAGAAACGTTATCAACTAGAGGAGGGGTTACAAAGAAACTATTTAACTGATCGAGGGGTACGTTTACTATCCGAGAGCGTTGCTCTTTGCCGATGCCCAATCGTTTAACACATTTCCACAACACAGCGGAAGATTTGTTATTATTAAATAAAGAATGCGAATAACGGACTTTAGAATTTCGTATTTGCTGTTTTACACGATTTCTAAGGCTGCGGTACAGTTCAAGGTCGATAACACATTTTGTTTTCCTTGCTTTGCGGTAAATGGAATCGCGATAGTTCATTAATTGACGGATCTCATTCGAAATCCAAGGAGCCGGAGGTCTTACAACACGTTTTTTTACAACTGGAACATGTTTATTATAAATTTCTAGAATATTATTATTAAACTCATTTAAAATTTCATCAACTCCACCAACATTGTGCATTGCTTCCCAAGGCTTAGAAATAACATCTGCTAAGAAAGCGTCATAGTTGGTGTTTTTAAAATCTCTATATGAAACATACGTGGGTGCTGATTTCTTCCCTTTTACTGCGTAAACACAATAGATGAGGTCATGAGAAGAGAGCCCAGGAACAGGAATTTGACCATGCTTTATTACGTGTGTCAAGTCACTTACGGCTATTAAATCTAATAGCGTAGCAGAGGTGTTTGTAAAATGAGTCGCTTTTAAAGGTAGTATGGTCATGTTACAGGTATAAAACATATTAGTCAAGAAGGTCGAGTCAGATGTCCTTGGTCCAAGTAAGTCTGTGTTAAAGTCGCCCGCTACAATAACATGTCCGTAGGACGGCATAAGATCCAAAAGAGTATCCTCAAATAGAGATAAAAAACCGATCTTGGGGGGCCTGTAGCACAATCCCAGTAGGATTTCAGTTCCAGACAATTTAAGCTCTAGAAACATGTATTCAGGCTTATTTGAGTTATGTTGATCAGAGCTGTATATAAGCCTAGCCGAGCTTTTAGACCTGATATAGACTGCGACTCCCCCACCACCCTTGTTTAAGCGATCGTTGCGGAAAAGAGTGTAGCCGTATAAGGAGACTTCGGCAGAAGAAATTTTAGGTTTAAGCCAGGATTCAGAAACAAATATAGCGTTAAAATTTTGATTCGCGAATATTTCCCGAAATTCGTCAATATGGCCTTTTAAAGACTGAGCATTGACGTGTGCAATCTTGAAAAAACTAGGATAGGGAGCAACAAGCTGTGAAAGAGTCCGTTGGACATTGTATTTCACTACAACCGGTCCAGTCATACCACCGTCAGTCACCATTAAAATAGACAAACTCCGCATCCCTATCAGAAGCGTACAAACTTAAATTGAAACAAGATATACCATTCATACAAACATTCATACCCTCTACTGGAAGTAAATTCGAAAAGGTGTACATATTTTATAACAGTACTTTTGTAATATTTTAAAAACTAAAGTTCAGTTTGCTTAAACCTAGATACTTTTCGGTAACATAAGTTCATTGTGTAGTTCTGTGTGCAAATTTGCAGTAAGATTGTAAAGCCTAAGCCTTTATTAAACCCCATAACCCCTGGGATTGACATAATATAAAGGTAGGTTATTAGTTTACTCAAACCGAATTATTGGAGTTTAAAATTTGAGGAAGAAATTGCTAGGCGGAATTTCTGGTACGTTTAAAGTCTGAAGGAACTCTACAGGGTAGAGAACAGCGTCCTCCAACTTAACCAAAGAACCTACAAACTGAGTTTTCTCGAACTTTTAAGAAAGTTGATCCAAAATAGAATCATTAATGTATTATACTGGACGTGACATTAATAACTACTGTCGTGCTATAGGTTTCTACTAGTTCCAACAGTGTATTATACTGGACGTGGCAGTAAGCACTACTGGCGTGCTTTAGCCTTCTACTAGTTCCCACAGTGTATTATACTTGATGTGAGAGTAAGCACTACTGGCGTGCTATAGCCTTCTACTAGTTCCCACAGT